>JANHFT010003498.1:20328-33420 GCA_032467955.1 Pseudoxenodon macrops
CTTGGAATGTGCATTAAAAATTATAGAAATATATAGAACAGCCTGCGTGCCAAAGAAAGTCTTCAGCTTGATATGCACACATAGAATGGAATCAGAAAGTTGGCCCTTTTTTTAAACCACAAACAATTGGGCCTGTTACAAGTTTAGAAGGTTTTACTATTTGAGAACAAAAAAACCCCGACAAAGCCCAAACGTACATTCAATAAATTCTTCCTTCTGCAATGAACTTTTGTTATATTTCTAATTTTAACTTCGCTCCCTATGCAGAGAGGAATGGGAATGGATCCAAAGACTTTCTGGCTCAGAATCTATGGAAAATATGGATCATTCTGCAGAGTGTCCAACTCGGCTGTTTTTTGAGCTCCAAATGGCAATGAGAGCTCTTCTTAAACAGATCAATCTACCTCTACAACAGGTATTATTTATTTATTAAATTTATTTGCCGCCTAGCTCGCCATGGGGCTGTGCAACATGACTCTCCCCAACCATCTCATTTCAAGTACTTAAACTTACTGGTGGGGAAAATATCAGTAATATTTGCATATTGTATGTATTTGTGCATGCGTGCATGCATTTGTGTGCATGTATGCGGATTAACAACGCTGAACCTGTGCTGATTCGGTATCAGATTTGATTTGTGTACATTTTGCTCCCACTAGGTAAAGATGGAGTTGTATTTTGCTTGCCTCAGGACAGATTAATGAAAGCTGTATTATAATTCATAGCCTCGTTGCCTTTGAAAGCTTTCAAAAATGGTGCTTTAAACTACAGTGAGCTCATGGTGGAACCCTGTATAAAACTTAATTTAAGTCAAGATAGTAATCAGTGCCATAAAACAAATGGCCAGCTGTAAGTGGCAATAGAGCTTGCTCTTATATACCTCTGAAAGTGTGTGAAATATGATTTGAGTTGGAAATTGAAATGATCTATGTGTGTATGTATATATATATATATATGAAAGAGCGTTCCCGAGAGCAGGAATTTAACCTAGGCAAGATTACTGAGGCAAGTTTTATGAGTGTAGCAGAAAAGTGATTTATTTCGAGGGAATAAATGATATGGATAGGCAATGCCTAACACTTAGCCAATCACATCTCCTGGGAAGAGTGTCCAAGAGCATGTGCACTGGATGGGTGTCCGTGGGAAGAGAGAGGGAAGGAAGTGACCTTAGACTAGCAACCTCTTAAAACAAGAAGTGTGTGAACTGAAAAATAGAGTGAGAACACAGGGTAAATCTTTAACTCTCTGTCTGCACCTTGCTAATCTTGTGGCCAGCAGGTCATGAAGTGGTGAAGGCTCATTACCATTGGTTTTGCACCTTCAAAAGTTGGGTGAGATATTGAATGAGCACCAGTATGTAGTGAAGCAACTGGATTAGTGCTTCTCATATGTCCAGGTACCAAGCCTTTGCCCCTGGGTGCATCTCACAATGCTGTGTTAAAACAGAACAATTTGTGGTTATACAACCTAGCTGTCACCAATTGCCAATGGCACCAATTGCCATTCAACTCACAAGAGCCAAGTGAGTCATCCAAATACAAGTGTCTTCACTCGTGATCTGTTGTTACGCTCTACACAGTTTCTTGAAATGATTATGATGAAGATGGTTCCTCTGGTTAGTCTTCTTTAAATTTAATCAGTCCCGTTTTTTTCCCACTGTGCTTCTTGGCTTTCCTTACTAGAGATTGCAGATCATTTGCATTTTCAGCCTTCAGTGTAGCGTTATCAGCATAGCACAAGGTATTCCATCTGCTTATACCAATACTATAATCAATTTTATTTCGATCAACAATCCAATACATGGGTACCGTTTTGATCGCTGGAAGATTGTAAGCCATGAAGAAATCACTGACACTGGATTGACATAAATTAATCAAGTTGTTCTCCTGCTTCATTTTAGTTTTCTAGGCCATAGAATCCGATTGTTTTTTTAATATTTCCAACTTTGGCACTCCAGCCCAACAACAACATGCACATCTTGCTTACAGATCTGTGAGTTTCAGAATGAACTTGTTATTCAGTGGTTGGAGAATCTGGAGAATCTTGGATAGCACGCTGGGAAGGGAATTATGGGAGTTGAAGTTCATACATCTTACAAGGTGCTGCATAAACAGTCCCGAAGTCTTCTTCTTTTTTTCTTAGTGTAAAGCTACTTAGTATAGACTCATTTTATTATGTGACCAAGGATATAATCAAAGCTATAATCAAATTCACTACCTTCTCTGTGGTTAGCCTCTCTTTTAAGTAACAAATCTGATCACTACTCCCCCAGCACATAACCATTTAAATTGGAACAATTCATCCATGGGGCATATTGTATTGAAGGGAGGTGGAACCTGGCCTGATTCTAGGCCTTTAAAAAAAGTTAAAGATAAACTGACAAATGAAGGAGACTTGTCTTGAACCATTGTAGGCAGCATATTTCAACTTTAAGAGTTAGAGTTTCTTACCAGCCAGTATTGGGTATCTGCTTCTGAAATATTTGTACAGCATTCATCCCATTTTGAAATAAGCAGTATTTCTTCTCTTTTCCTAAATGGATCCCAGTCTGTAATGGAAGCAATGCTTTAGGGAAGACCAGAGTAGATATAATCCATAATTCAGTTTAGAGTAAAAAGAATCCTTCATTAAAAAATACACTGTCATTTGACTTTCATGTTTTTCTCCAGTGCAGCTTGTTAATTATTATTATTTTTGCATTGTCCCAATTTGTGGCAGGCTGATACAAGAGCAAAGGAGCAGACAAAACACCCTCCAGAATTTTACCTAGGTTTTTTTTAAAAATACATTTCTGTATATTTGAACCAAATTGATTTTCATGTTTCCATGAGAATCCAAATGAATGATTTCCAAATGAAAATCTTGGAAAGCTTTTTCCAAATGAAAGTTTCCAAATGAAAATCTTGGAAAGGTTAGAACTAAGGAGAAATGTCCTGACAGTGAGAATAGTTAATCAGTGGAACAACTTGCCTCCAGAAGTTGTGAATGCTCCAACACTGGAAATTTTTAAGAAGATGTTGGATAACCATTATTTTGTCTCAAATGGTATAGGGTTTCCTGCCTAAGCACTGGGTTTGACTAGAAGACATCCAACTATGTTATTCTATTCTATTCTATCTTTTCAGATACCACCTAAAAATAAATATAAATTTGTGATACAAAAGATAGATCCTAAAAGACTCTACAGTCTCTACCTGGTGTGATGCTCTCAGTGAATAAGATGTTTGGTGGAACTTGCAGATATTCACCATTTAAAAAATGGTGAATTTCTTTTACTTTCTCTGATTTTATAGAAACATTACTTACCCTGACATGTTTGCATGTTTTGTGAAGTGAGAATGCTATACCCAGAGAAGCAGATACAAGAATAAGAGCCTTCAGTGTTGACACAGTGACCCTTCCCATCACATGGATTTCTCTGACATTCATCAATATCTGAAACAAGAGGAGATAGTTAACAACATTTTGAAACTGACCTACAGTATCTGTTCTATAGTTACCCAGCCAGCTTAGCCATTGAAATCCCACATAAGTGAAAAATGTAGTTTGTAGAAGACTGAACTAAAAATCACCTATTAAAAGTGTATGCATAGCTTCTTGGGTTACATTCTTTATTTCCCAGTCTCTAACAATTTCTATATTTTAAACAGTTTTTCTTATGTGCTCATACTGCCTCAGACTACATTTCCACCATCAAAACTAATTAAATAACTAAAATACCAATGCAATAAGTGTGACTAGGATGTTGTTGATAGCCAGGATAACACAAGCAAGTATATCCTTCAGGAAAGTTCACACAAGTGCCTGGCCCACACATATCAGGTGAAGAGGAACATGGATTTATCTCTAAAAAAAGAAAAAGAAAAATATTGTATCAGGGAACAAATATAATGTGCATGTGCTATTGTTCCAAATCCAAGACAAATGTAGCTATTTTTACCTTAATTAATGCAATTCATTCGTGCATGACAGAGCAAAGGCTATACTTTAAAAGGGAATCAGTACCACCAGTCTAAACATAAAAATGTTACGCCCTGAGTTTGCCTGGTTTCTATGATGTATAAACCAAGATTTATAAAGATATATTCCTGTTTCAATAACTTCATTCTGGATTATACCAAACTCACTGGGGAAAATTTGGAATCAGCCGAGCAATATGCAACAGCTCAAAAAACACCCACACCTCTCCATAGACTTCAAAAATCCCACCAACCAGCCAGCTCACAAACAAACCAATACAGACAAAAGAGTATTGAGACAGTCTTTGCTATGGGCTCTTTCCAAGAACGTTTTAGTGCAGAGCATAATGGCAGGGGCAGCTCTCCCAGACATTGAGACAAGTCTGAAACAACACA
Source organism: Pseudoxenodon macrops (assembly GCA_032467955.1). NCBI lineage: Eukaryota > Metazoa > Chordata > Lepidosauria > Squamata > Pseudoxenodontidae > Pseudoxenodon > Pseudoxenodon macrops. Next base: position 24,684 of record JANHFT010003498.1, read on the forward strand.
GCTGCTATTATCCAAGCAGTAAACATATGTCTGCCTGAGGTCACAAATCTTCCCACTCCACTAAAAAAAAATGCCCATGACTCAACTTGTGTGACCTGGAATAAATGACAAGAGACACTCCATAGCCTTCTGATTCCGCCATTGTTGTACTATGGTCGAAAAGTGTTATTTTTCTATAAATCCTTCCCAGGTTTGCTTGAAAAGGACTGCTTGGGATATAAGCAGTACAGAAATGAGTATTCTGAGCATTATCCTATTTTGTTAGAGTTATTACAATCGCTGATGAGTGAATCAAGAAGTTGCTGGCTCAAACAGCATCTTGGCCATGAACTTACAAAGTCTTTTGACAAAGCCTATTTTCCATTTTAGGATCCCAACTTATGATATTGGAGTAATGATTCTGAGTTGTTAGATTGTTGAAATATGGTATGTAATGTACTTGGAATACTTTTTCTCCTCTCTCTTGCTCAATTATCCTGGGATTTGGCATAAAGATCTGTCCATTTGCATTTGTTTCAGTGAAAAGAAGAATACTGCATCATAAGATGGTGCATAGGGGTAATTACTAGTTTGAAGTATATTATTTATGATTACCATATTCAATATATATGAGAAACAATGTAATTTTTCATTACAGAGAAAAGGCTACAAATGCTACAATCAATTTTAATATCACTTGTGAAACTGACATAAACTATTTTTTTAGATCAGCATCATGAAATTCTATAGTTTGACTGTCTTGTGTGAACCCATTTGAAATGCAAAATCTCTTTACTTGCTGCATACTGTAATTGAATTTTAAGAAATAATTTATTAGAAAACTGGTTGAGATACCTGTGGATACTGTTGATGTGTCTCTTGAAGCAGCACTTTCATCTACAGCTACTACAAAGGATATGAGAAACAGGCAAAAACTATAAATATCTTAGACAAATACCAGCAATCAACTGGACTTTATAGTCTTATATATATCATTCAGTCCAACTTACTGCTGAATAATTCATATAGTTGAAAGATATAATAAGTCATCTAATCCAATGTGACAAATCTACTCAAAACTATTTCTGCAGTAGTAATATATATAGGATGCAGCAACCTCACAATGGACCAGCAGGGAATCTTTAAAAAAAAAAAAATTTCCAAGGGAGAGAGGGAGAAATGGAGGAAGGATCATTATCTTCTTGGAAACATGAATGGAGTATTAGGTCCAGTTTTAGATGAATTGTCCCACAGGCAGAAAGGAAAACTTCCACAAAAGTCTTTCAATATATGGATGAATTAGCAATGTCAGAATAATTGTCAGATGCATGGAGAGTACAAAATGCAATGCCTCTTCAAAGACCGGTGGCATCAATCACTCCAGCAATGAGATGTTCACAACCTCTCAGATCAAGGGAACTATCACCCTTCCCTCACTCCACACCCACCTGAGCCAGGATATTTGACTAATATACTCAGAAAAAAGAGAGCATGATGTTACCAATAATCAAATACACATTATACAATATAAGACAACATGTATTGATAAAACTTTGAAATACACATGACATACACATGCAAACTATTTCTGGGGAAGATAGCAGACTGAAGACAGCTTTTGCAAAAAGCTGAGCTGACATTTGCAGCCTTGAATAGGGAGCTAGGTCCTTTTGCCTCTTTTGGATAAAGAGAAGATGCAAGATCACCTAAACTGTTTGCCTTACATTTGCTCCTTGTGAGGAGAATGCAAGACAGAAATCTGCAGTGGGTGGAAGATGAACGAGACAAGGGAATTTGCAATAATTACTACAGCCACAAATGGATCCTTTTTAAAGGCACTAAATTCCCACTTCCCTTGAAAACATCTTTCAGAAATTGTCTATTAAACTACTTCAAAGAAGTTAGACGCCTTGTGTCTAGTGACAAGACTGGGTGAGTGTCTTCAATCCTTAATATAAGAAAATTAATATCTATCTTTATTTTACAAATTTAAAAACACAGTGAAAACGAAGGCAAGATTTTTTGCTATAGGAAGTTTTAAATTGATTAACGGCTAAGAAAACATTAAAATATTGGATTTTGAATATTAGGACTTTGTAATTAATCTTAAAGAATAAATGCACTTTTGGTAAAGAAAAACCGTATATTAGAAACATAACAAGCCAGGTAACCTATAATCATGTTCAGATATATGTTTGAGGACCTGAACTGGGACCTGCAGAGGAACTTTAAATGAACTATGTCAGCTGTGTTCTGTCTTCTTGGGAACAGTTTGTTCCCAGACAATGTTACAGAAAAAGATATGCAATAAAATCTACCAAGAACAACATGGATGAGAATTTGAATAAGAATTTGTCATCAGTTATCAGTTACCAAGAAAATATTGGATGAAGCTTTTAAAATTAAGAAGGAAATAAAAATGACAATCCCAGAGAGCAGTTGGAAGAATTTCTTTTTGCTAGACTTATAAAAGAAACTGCTTAAAGATATTGAATAAATTCCTAAGAAGAATCAATAACCATCTGAATGAACAAGATTGTCTTGTGTAAAGAAAGAACACAAGGTTGGTTTATTTGACCAGGGTTAAAATGAAAAATGTTGCTATTTGGGGTTTGTTTGTTTTTTTGCTGATATCTGGAATGGAAAAAATAGTTTATTAGATTTTGTTACATTAATGTGTTTAAGTTTTTTTCTCCTTCAGTTACTTTATATATCCTAGTATGACAGAATTTAAACTAACATGGTCTTTCACTATCTTTTTACTTAAGTAAATAGGTTTTGGTATCTTGTTCTTTTTAAAGGAAATATCTTTCTTTACTATGTTAATTTTTTTGTTTGTATTAAGATACTGGGATTACTTTATACTTGCTAAATGTGGATTTGTTTATAGTTAAGATATGAAATGTTTATCTGGATATATTGCTATTTGAGGAAGTTCTCTTGGTAGTGTTGGCATGTGGAATGGAAAAATGTTATGCATTGGGCTTGTTTACAGTTAACATGGTGTTTAAGTTTATTTCCATTAGGATATACTTTATGCCTTTTAAGTGTGGTTTGACTTACAGCAAAAGAAAACTGGGAACCAGTTTGGTGTAGTGGTTAAGGTATCAGGCTGGAAACTGGGAGACTGTGAGTTCTAGCCCTAACCCTTGAGCTGGTCACTTTCTCTCAGCCCTGGGAAGCAGGCAATGACAAACCTCTTCCGAAAAACCTTGCAAAGAAAATTGCAGGGACTTGTCCAAACGTTTTCTGAAAATTGGACTCACATGGACACAACTGAACAGAAGAAAACATAATATGTTGCGTACAACTAAGAGTTGACTTGTGGAATATTGAGTTTTAAAATTGTTAATTAATGTTGTTATTTTAAGACTCTGTTTGGACTTTTTGCTAACATCTGGATTCAGGAAGTCATTATTGATTGGATTTGCTCATAGTTAAGATGTGAGTTATAGGATGAAGAGTTTTATATTTATTAATTAAGAGAAGGTGAATAAATTATGAAATTGCAGCATCCAATTTGGATCTGTCACCAGAACCAGAGGTTTAGTATTCCAAATGTTTGGACTTCTGCCTGAAGTCCACCTCAGGGAACGTCTCAATACCAGATGTTGTTGAATTAATATCGTCTAATTCTTATCATTAGATGGCACCCTTAAACTTCATAATGCATATGTAAATTAGTGTTTTTCAATTATTATTATATGAATAATGTGCATATAGCATAATTTACTGATACCACTTTAAGAGTAATCCTAATGAATAAATACATATGAAATTGTGCCGTAAAAAGGAGTTAAAAAGATAATTCTGGAAAGTTAGTCTCTTATAGACAAAAATAGAATAAACTATTGTTTATTATCTTCTATCCAGTAGGTTCAACATCTATCTTGCTTTTCCATCAGCAATAAGTATTCAGCAAATTATAGATTGTGTTTAGAAGATCTATTTGGTTCTTTCCCGTCACATATAAAAATAATCAACATAGCCTAAGAATTACACTTTTTGTCATCTCATAAATACCTATTTCAGCAAATGTACTTTGCAATTTACCTGGATTAGTGTCAGTTTCTTGGGTAGCATCATCTATATCCTATGAACAAAACATAAATACAGTGACTATTTCATAAAGAATATTTAATTTACATAGAGATGAATTCCAACCAATCTAATTCTTCAGCAATTTCCTTTTAAATATATTGCTAGGTAAGCATATTAGCGGGATAATCTAATTTTATATGAACCTAAATTCAGCTTGATATGAAATGGCATATAGTAAAAAGAGTCTCTCTCTCTCTCTCTCTCTCAAATTGACCTTTACAATTCTATATTCTTCATCAGATTAGGCCATTGATTCCACCTGCCCAATGACCTTTCTGGTGGTAATGACACTAGAAAGGGTAAAAGTATATCTCTTCCTCATCATTGGCAAGCTGTAGAAAAAAGATGAACAAATTGTTGCTAAACTTAGTATGGATTACTAATAATGATCCTATTTGATTAATATATTATTTTTTCAAACTTTCTATTAAAATATAATTTAACAACTCTCTATTCTGCACTATATGAATCAATATAGTACTTTTACAAGATCTGTCTATTATTTTTGGGTTGAATATTACACCTCTATTTGTGTAAAAATATGAATTCATAAGATAATATTATCTGCCCTTAGTAGGAAATTATTTCCTTTCAAAGAAATGCTTTTTAATATACCAGTATATTAAAGCATTTCTTTGACAAACAAGTTTATTTATTTTTTAAATAGTGCATGCTTTATGCAGATTATCAGCATGTAAACCGGAGAACCAGTATGCTATAGTGCTTACAGTGATAAACTAGAAACAATGTGACCCAAATTCTAGCCTGCCCTTGGCCATAAAATCTCACTTGATAACTTTGGGCCCACCACTTGCTCTTACTTTAATTTACCTCATAAATTGTTACTATGAGGAAACGTAGGAGCACTGTGTGCACCATCTTGAATTACTGAATGAAAGGAAAAATGCAAATCTAACAATAAATACATCATTTCCCAAATGTAAACTTACTAATAATTTTTTTTACTCACCTGATCTTCTGGGGATTCCGCTGTAAAAATGACAAAATGTTATTAGAATATAGGGTGTTTTTGAATGCCAAATATATTTGCAAGTGAAAACTGCTAAGCCAGTGGTAACAAACCCATTTCCTATTCTATTTCACTTTTCCATTTTTGAAGAGTGCCATTAGTTCCCCTCAGTCATCTTGCCTGTAGGTAAAACATACTCAGATTCTTTAATTGCTCCTTTATAGAGCAATTTCTAGACCCCTCACTATCCTGATAGGCTTTCTCTGAACTTGCTCAAATATATCAGATCCTTACTGAGGTATAGTGTCCAGAACTGGCCATAACATTCCAGGTTGGAGTTTTGCTGGGCCAAATGGAACAACTACTTCTGATGATCTGAATGTACTATTCCCATTAATGTGCTGCAAGGTAGAATTAGCCTTTTGGCCACTGATTCATAATATTGGCCCATATTTAATTTGTGGTTGACAACAACATCCAGATCCTTGAGCTATGATTGCCAATATTCGTACTTCTTATTTTCCCCACTCAAAAGCAGAAATTTATATACCTCCCTATTAAATTTTATCCTATTCATTTCATCCCATTGTTTAATCCAGACCTGATTTTTTTTAAATCTCCACTCTCTCCTCTAAAATATTAGCTACATCTCCCAATTTTGTGTCATTGTAATAATCTTCATATGATATTCTCCCTGTTTTAAATATGCAGTGTAGTGTGAGCCAGAATATCATAAATAAAAAAATTAAGTAAAATTTATTTTTTATTAAGTAAAGCATCTTAACTCAAAATAAATTATTCATTGAAATTAGGGCCTGGTATACAATCATTTTTGAAAAATTCAAACTGAATTGTGTGACATCCTCAGAATTACCAAAAAATGAATGTGATGCTTACCTTTTCTTGCTGGTATGTCAGTTGGGGAAAAAATATCTATGGCACCACCTTTCAAGACTTCCTGCACTTCCTTCTGTCTAATTGTCCAATTAGACATCTGATCACCATGTCCCCTTTGCTCCTCTGAGCTGAGTGTGGGCAGCTCATCAACGTCTGCTTTCCTCAAGGACATCCGAATGTCTGAGTTAGCATAAGTGTAGCCATGGCCTGCTGGGCAGATTTCCTTAAAAATTTCTGTAGCCAAGAAATCAAGAAAAGTAGCCAAGTACAAGATTTGATCGAAATAATACAAAGAAAAACTGAAGCTACAAAAAGAATATGAAATGGCTGGGATTTACAATCTCAAATAATATAATTCGAAGTTGTTGTTGTTGTTAGTTGTGAAGTCGTGTCCGACCTATCGCAACCCCATGGACAACATTCCTCCAGGCCTTCCTATTCTCTACCATCCTCTGGAGTCTATTTAAGCTCACGCCTATTACTTCAGTGACTCCATCCAGTCACCTCATTCTCTGTCGTCCCCTTCTTCTTTTGCCCTCAATCTTTCCCAGCATTAGGCTCTTCTCCAGTAACTCCTTGGTATTTGAGTTTCATCTTCAGGATCTGGCCTTCGAAAGAGCAGTCAGGATTGATCTCCTCTAGGACTGACCAGTTTGATTGCCTTGCAGTCCAAAGGGACTCACAGGAATCTTTTCCAGCACCATAGTTCATACGTCTTGCGAAGAGCTTAATACAAGCCAGGCAATAAAAAGTGAGTAACGCTCATGATACTGAATACAACTCAAAGATGTATTGAATACAGGGAAATAATTGGCAGGATAATTCTGCTGCTTTCTTTGCTGTACAAGGTCAATGATACTGTGCAATCTAAATGGAACAGATTTCAGTGCAAACTGGCCTACTGTTATTTTGGTCTGGACACTTGAAAACAAAGAGTGCTTCCAAATAATCTATTATATTTCTCATTATCCAAGGCCTCGTCTGATGCTTTTCTAATTATTTAGTGGAGACACAAAGCAGAGTTCATGTATTTGTATGAAATCATCACCTGCAAAGCAGGAAAGCATCTAAATAGTTTATCTTCTCCAAAGAAGTCCTTTCTGGTTTTCCGTTTCTGTTAATACTATCGGTTGATGTATGTGTTTGTGGCCCGTTTTCTTATTAAAACATGAAAAAGTTTACAGAAGTTTACTCGGATTGCTATATTATATTTTGCGGAAATATAGTGTCTTGCTAGTTGGGCACATTTTCATGGTAACATGATATATAGCCCTTATAGATTAAAATAGAAATAATTTCATAATCACCTGCATTTCGGATTGGGAAGGCTGTAAAGCACATGTCTTTAGTATTTAGGGATGCAGTCTTTGAAAACCCAGCCCAAATAATACCAGTATTTCACTGCGTAATTATTGCTGAAATTATAGCCATTCTCTATAAGACTTCTATTTCTCCTGCGGTGATTACTACTTAGAGCTAATTTAGTTCTCTGCATCCATCATGAACAAATGGAATTAAGATCAAAGGTGGAAGCAGGAGTTCATCCATTTGCAGGACTGACAATTATATTTATGTTCCTGAACACTAAGTTGATCTTCGCGAATGCAACCACCTCCTTGTATGCTTGAGAGCAACTTTTCTTTATGGAATATGAAATAGACTGCATTGATGAAGTGAATAATGGTTTTATTGCAAGGACGGGCATTCTACAAATATAGCAGTGGTGGGTTTCAATTTTTTTAAACTACCGGTTCTGTGGGCGTGGCTTGACGGGCATGGTATAGTGTGACTTGGTGGGCGTGGCAGGGGAAGGATACTGCAAAATCCCCATTTCCTTCCAATCAGGAAGGACTTGGGACTTGGGAGGCAGAGAATAGATGGGGGCGGGGCCAGTCAGAAGTGGTATTTACCGGTTCTCCGAACTACTCAAAATTTCCGCTACCAACCTGCTGAAACCCACCTCTGAAACATAGGCATATAAAGAAACTACTAATACTTATTTTCCTTTTGTCAAAAGAAATTTGTTGGGCAGAAACTCAACCCCCTTGTCTGTTTCTCAGTCCTTTTACACATACTTTTTGCTGGAACTGATTAGCTGGACAGACAGGAGAACAATCTGTGCAGGAAGAACAGAAAGTTCCTTCGATGGTTCATTTTCTGGCTAATCAAGATTTAAACTTCATTGAAAAGGCCTCTCTTGATGGGACAACATATAATGAGACATAGCTCACCATGTTAAGGATAATACAATTGTTGAAGAACCGTCCCTAAATCACTCTGTTGTTGCTATCCACAGTGAAGGCTTGGCATTGATTGGAAACACTCGTGAGGAAATGACCTGGGAGGGATGGACATTTACTTAGGAGCCGTGTGCAATGCAGTTTCTCTTAGTTTATCATCATCTGTCTCCCACAGAGAAGGTAGGCTTTTAATCTAAACAGCCAGGTTATTGAGAATCTTTTTGTCTTCCAAGAAGAAATACATTTTCTCTTGAATATACATGTAATTATTGCCCTTTGTGACTTGAAATTTAGTGGAGGTTGGGATATGATAAAGACTCAGAACAGTCAACATATATCCATTCAAGGTCACTATTTTTTTTTAAATTAACCATTTGCATTGTGTTAATTTCCTCTTTTCTCCCTCTTACCTCAATTATTCTTAGCCCAGTCTTGAATAATGTTATTACTACCACACAAAAAACAACAACAGACTCCTGTTGTTATACAGATGTCTTGGCAGCAACAGACCCAAACTGGATCCTTGACTCAAAACAAGCAATTACAAATT
>JANHFT010003498.1:50687-62180 GCA_032467955.1 Pseudoxenodon macrops
CCCTATTTTCCTCCCCAAAAACTCAGGTGCGTCTTATATTCAGGTGCGTCTTATAGTCCGAAAAATACGGTATATCTCTCTCCATAATAGTTCAGTTTTATATATGCAGGGGAACATTTAATATAAAAGCCCAGCTTCCGGCATAGGAGAACCACATATAACTACATGTCTTGTTGGTTTTGTTCAAATGTTACAAAACAAGGTAATTTTCTACTATGCAAACAAGTGTGGCCTTGCACCATTTTCTATTTGATGTTTTGCTGATTTCTCTTAGTAATTTCCCAAAAGTTTTCTTCCCCTGTGAAACTGTTTTAATCTCTTTTCTTCTCTGGACACCCAATAATTTCTTTCAAAATTCTCTGGCTGGTATTTTTGAGCTGATTTGATCATTGGCGATGCGCAAGGGTGCTCGTTCCGATAATTATATTACTCGTAATTCCCAACTGGAAAACGTAAAAAAAGCATCTTCTTTCCTATGAAATTTGATAGACAAGTAGAAATAACAATACAATGAAAGACCAGACATTCCCAAATACCTCTCGGCCATTTTGTCACTTGATGGTTATAAAACTGCTACCTTCCCCTCCTGAGAATGTTATCAACATTCTCTTCTGCTTTTAAAGGAATTTCAAAAGCTAATTCTCTTTCAGCAAACTGAATGAGAACAGGTAGGGGGGAAAAAGTGGAGAATTGTTTTGCATAATATTATTTTCACTCTTCTTTCCTTTTCTTTTGTATGCCAGAAGCTTAGAAGCCTCCGGTTCTGATTTTTAATTGACAATATTCCCCATGATATCCAAGCTATGATTTGCTTAAATCAGAGTTTGACATGTTTTATAGTTTTTTAAAAGTTTTGTAAGCTGCCTATCTTTTCATCTTCTGGGTGAAAAATGGTGTATGTAAAATAAATACTAAAGCAAAGCAAGATTTGAGGGTGTGAATTGATCCTGGTTTGTTATTGACGTTACAAAAAACTAATTATGTAATACTTTGACTTTGAAATATTTATTACAAAATCATGGGGAATATGAAAGATTGAACATTAAAATTTCTACCATTTCCTTATAGGCTTATTAATAACTCTTGAAGCAATATAAAAGAAAACGTAATGCTGACCCTTAAGGAGAATCTATGGAAAAGCTAATTTATTTACCTTTACAAACTGTCAAATCTGCAAAATTTATGGTCTTTCCTGATGCAAAGGAATAAATGGGCATGTTTAAGAATAACTCCTTGCATCACTACATATTTCAGAATAAAATTCCTTTCTTGAAACTAAATTTGCTCTCTCTCTCTCTTGAAGCACACAGTAAATGGAATGGAAATCTCTTCTTTGAACTTATCTTTTCTGTTCTACGTATCATCTGATACACTATTATGATGTTACAATCAGGGACCCAGTTTGCAAAGTTTTTTCAGTTGCTGCAAACTATCTTCTCTAGAATTCGATAGACAAAAAGAGGTCACCCATGGCATTAAGTTATATGAACAAGACATCCATACAGCTCACTCTGAGGAAGTGTTGCATGGACTTCTTGTTGCTTTCATAGACTTTTATGACCATGTAACATCTGGTTGGTGAAGTGTAGCCAGAGCAAACTACAAATATACTGCTTGTCAGCCTGAAATAGATGATACTACATATCAGGCTTAATTTCATTTGCATCTCAAAGTTCTTATTCAACTTTTGGGACTTCCTGTTAAGAAACAGGAATCAAGCCAGATTTCTAGGAAATAATGGATTAGGTAAAAAAGTAAAAGTAAAGGAGTCCCTACAGATTCTATTCCACTAGACGTTGCCAACAATAGGGGCTGGTGCTCACCTCCATTTCAAGGCCATTGAGCCAGCGCTGTCTAAAGACATTCCTCAGTCATGTAGCCAGAATGACGGAGTGTTGTTACTTTCCCACCAAAGTAGTACCTATTCATATAGTTGCATTTGCATGCTTTCAAGCTGCTAGGTTTGCAGGAGCTGGGGTGAGGACAGGAGCTCGTCCTGTTGTGAGGAACTGGGTCTCAAACCTGGACTATGGTCTTTCCAGCCAACAAGCCTAGCCTCTTAATCGCTGAGCCACCAAACTGCCAATTATGGATTAGACTCCTGTTAAATTCCTCTTTACAAATTGGGACTTTTGGGATGTCATGCTGGGGACAATTTTGTTTTCAAATATTCAAACAAAATTCAGGACGTGGTGATTGTTTTAGTTTTTTCCAATTTCATCTAAACTTCCATTGACATGAAATCCCATAAGGAACAGAGTGACAGCCCTTTGAGAAGGTTTCACAAGGGCTACTGGAACTATGCTTTATTGTTGCAGGATATAACAGAATCTTGAAAGCCTAAGGAGGACCAATCTTGAGTTTCTTTCTCATCCCTTCCTCCCTTTTAGGGCTGATGTTTACATAATGACTATTGAATTCCTTCTTCAAAGCATTCTCGGTTCTCTTCCATACAAGTTTGGATTTTTAGACTTTCTTGTGAAGGAGTCCCAAAGGTGGTTTTTTCAAAAGGCAAGTGGACTTTGTTTTTTCTTGAAGATGTTTCAGTTCTCCTCCAAGAAGCTTTTTCAGTTCTGGAGAAACTTCTTGGATGGGAAGTGAAGTGAAACAGCCATGAGCTGGATGACCAAGAATCTCCATAGACATCTTATAAGGGAGGTTAGCATGAAGTAGAGACTTAATAAAACTATTTCCCCCAAAACAGTAGTAATTGCCAAACATCCATATCCCAATAATTGCCAAACATCCATATCCCAAAGTGCTTTTCCAAGAAGCAACTGGACTTTCTTGTTTTTCTTTGGAAACGTTTCACTTCTCATCCAATAAGCTTCATCAGCTCTGACTCAAGAAACTGAAGAAGATTCTTGGATGAGAAGCATAACATCTTCAAAGAAAACAAGTCCAGTTGCCTCTTGAAAAAAGCACCTTTGGGACAACCATGACCTGGATAACTGAGAATTTCCATAGACCAAACATCCATATTTCCATTGCATAATATTGGGGGTATTCAAGAGACCATAAAAGTCAGGCTGGGTTATGACATATGACCTCTGACTATCCATGCCAACATGCACATCTACATACACAATTTTATACTCTGATTTCTCTTCAGATCCTATACATCTTTTATACACAATTGTATTCATAAAGTATCTCCTAACAAGTTATCAATCCAATCCTCTATAAAATACAATTCTCATTAGCTAATACAATACATTCTCATTAGCTAATTTGAACAAATGAATGAATAAATAAGTCTGTATTTGTGCATGTATGTGTGTGCACACATCAATTAACTCAATATATTATTTCTAGAATAGTAGTTCATAGTAATCTATGAAGTGAAAAAGAAAAATTGCATTCCATTCCCTGCATATTTATGTCTATTTTTGCAGATATTATTTGGGGGCCACACTGAAATGTCTCCTTTTCTTTTTTTTTCAAGTAAAAGGAGAACAGAACATAATTCCAAAGAAATATTACAAATGTTGAAAAGCTACCATCCAGTTAAAGGAATTAATCAGAAGCCCCCAAGTCACAGAGTGCACAATATGATCAATATCATATCAGGTTAGAAGATCAGGAAATAACTAGGTTGGAACAGTTACACAATTCTGGACACTAGGAATTACCCCTTAAATTGCTCTAGATACTTAAAGAACTAGGATTGGCATACATTATGGAACTTCTAACCCCAACCCACTCAAAATCCATTTGAAGAACGGTTGCAGGAACTGGGCATGTCTAATTTAATGCAAAGAAGGACTAGGGGAGACATGATAGCAGCCTTCCAATATCTCAGGGGCTGCCACAAAGAAGAGGGAGTCAAGCCATTCTCCAAAGCATCTGAGGGCAGGACAAGAAGCAATGGGTGGAAACTAATCAAAGAGAGAAGCAACTTAGAACTAAGGAGAAATTTCCTGTCAGTTAGAACAATTAATCAATGGAGCAACTTGCCTTTCAGAAGTTGTAAATGCTCCAACACTGGACGTTTTTAAGAAGATGTTAGATAACCATTTATCTGAAGTGCTGTAGGGTTTCCTGCCTAGGCAGGGGGTTGGACTAGAAGACCTCCAATGTCCCTTCCAACTCTGTTATTCTATTCCATTCCATTCTATTCTATTCTAACTATGTCCAAAACTATAGAAGGTCTCTTGCTTGAGCAGGGGGTTAGAAGTTCTCTAAGGTGCCTTCCAGCTGTGATGATGTTCTGTGTTCTAAGATCGACAGCCTATAGCAATGATGGCTAACCTTTTTCTTGTCATGTGCCAAAAGTGCACGAGCACGCTGGCACCCATAATGCATTGCATGCCCCATGCATTTGTGCATGACCCCCCCACACTCCCTCCACTCTCACACGCATGCGCACATGTCCCCATGTGCCCCTGCACATGCGCACGCGACCCCCTGCCTCCCGTTTTGGGCCTATTAGGACTCCCTGCAGCCTCCTGTCCCCAAAAATGAGCCGGGTTGTGTGTGCGCCCTACCCCATGCGCTCCCCCATCCCCCGCACATCCCCAGTGCATGCGCCCCACCCACCCCATCCCGCACATCCCGAAAATCAGCTGGGTGGCGAGAGGCGCGCACAGATGTGCGGTGGAGCTGAACTGGGCAATGGCTCGCATGCCCGCACAGAGGGCTTCTGCTTGCCAGCTGTGGCATGTGTGCTTTAGGTTCTCCATCACGGGCCTATATTTTTTAAATAAGCTTTAAAAAAAACATAACAAAGTTTGTATGCGAATCTTATTTTTTTTCCAGCTTTTTTCAGCTGTCCATGGAACATGATAAAACGTGCCTTCGTATTGTTCACGTTTCCAGCACACATTTGAAAATGCCTTTATAATTTTAGAGAATTTCTGTCCGCACCAACACTGCTGCATTCTTCTCTTAGCTTCCAGCCGTTGTTGCAAAAGTTTAAAAAAAAAGAAGTTTTGCACAGGATTTTTCGTACAAATGCTAGAGAGCATAAAAAGTTGCCTCAGAGGGAAGCAAAGTGAAGGAATACCGCTGCTTCTTCACTTGACTTTCAAAAGAGGAGGGTTGCACTGTTACGGCTTTGAATGGCGTCTTCAATCACATCTTCCTCAAATCATAAATGTCTTTCAACTTTTGCCCAGGCCTCATGGCTGTTATTCTTGAAGGCAGATACAAAATCCAGCAAGGTCTTGATCAGGCGAAGAAATAGGCTGAAAACAGCGGCGTCTAACTTGGTAGACAAAATGCTAAGTTTTTCACTTCAAGATACAGCATGGGAAAAGGCAAAGGACTGCCCCAAGGTGCCTCTGCCAGTAAAAACAATGCTTGTGAGGGCCGCATGTGGCCCTCACAAGCTCCGTTTTCTCTGGCAGAGGAATGCAGCAGGCTGTCCCAGCTGAAAACGGAGCTTGGGAATCCATTTTCACTGGCAGAGCACTGAGTGATGTCATGCTGGCCAAACCCACCCTGGTCTCACACACACACACACATGAGGTCAAACATAACCCTGTTGTGGCCCTCAATGTAATCGAGTTTGACACCCCTGGATTAGACATACTCAATTGCCATATTTTGCAAGTCACTATAACATCAGTCTCTTTTTCCATGCCTGTTGTTCTTTTTTAGTTTGCCAGAAAATTAAACATTTCTTTAAAAAAAAAGTAAACATTTTTCCTGTTCTGAAATGTCAATTTACAATCGTTTACAAAAGTTCTTGGCCCTTTATTCTTCCAATGTCCTCTTCTTCTTCTTCAGCTGTCCTGTACCCTGGTAACATCCCACGCCCACCTATTTCCCTTAGTAAATAGAATTTGTCAAACATGGCAATGTGGATGTTGTCATTATGTCTTATTATGATTATGGCCCATTGCACACAGTCAGCCAAATGTTTAAACTGGATTTGGCATTTTTATCCACCTACCGAGGATTATTATTATTATTATTATTATTACTCTTCGAAGTTCACATGTCACATGAGCTCATATTGAGCTTTGGAGCGCTTTAATAAATTAAAACTGTTCTCACTGCCAGCAGGAGGTGTGTCGTGGTTGATTTCCTCTGTGAAGTAGAATTGCTGATTGCCCTCAATTTTGACAAAAAGGCAAAACGATTCGTCCCCGGTTTATCAAAGAAATATGGACAATTCATAAACCAAACAGGATGACGAGACCACCATCCGCATAGACTCAAAAATACAGAGACGACACAGGTAACTGTAGGAAGTAAACCCCAGCCCCCCTCCTGGAGGAATGAAATATTTTAGGAAATATTAAAAAGGCAGAATGTTATATTTCCTTGGATGAGAAATGGATAAACCTGTTTTAGGCAGGAAACAGACTCACTCATTCTTAATATCCCCCACCTTTCTAAATGGCCCATTAAAGTCATAGGCAATTCACTTATTCCTCCCCCTACCTTTGTCAATGGTCTGAGCTAGTCTATTCTACAGAACAAAAGATCTACACCCTTCAGGCAGATTCATATAGCAAACAGAAACTCATGGAAAATTACATCAGGCAGCAAGGCTCAACCAAGCCTGGGAGACAGCCTACAAAGTTAGCTAAGACCTCCACCCCATGGAAGTCTGACAGCCAATCAAAGTGCATTTTTTACACAGGAACAGGAAGGTCTGGGGTGGAGCCCAACAGAGGTTATAAAGATCTCAGGGACTCTCAGCAAGGCCCTTTTTTTCTTTTCTTCTTCACATCTTGAAACATGTAATTGCCTTTTTCCCCAGGACCTCAAACCATGTCGTCCTGCTGTCCATCATTAAACCATCTTTCCAAACAGTCTCCATGTTTCCAGTGTCTTTTTCCCCACTTGGAGCTGAACCCAGATGGATATTTCTTCCAGCACCAGGAGACACGCAAGACAAAGTTACCAAAGCTCCGCAAAGTTCTGCAGCACTAGAGCGCTCCAACACTGAAAATGAAAAATCATATTTTCAAATAATTCTATTCTGGTAACTGAGCCACAAATAAATCAGCTCATCTACCAAGACGAAGACATGAGATTGCATAGGTTAAAGCTACATCTTGAGCACCGTGGAAGAGCTTTATGTTCATATAAAACCCAGAAAGACAGAGTTGTTCCGAACCTTTCCATGTACTGTCTCCAGGTAACATTTTCCCATGAAGCCCTGGGGCCTCTGTTGCTGGTTGCTTTCAATGACAACATTATTGTTTGGGGTGGCATTATTATTGTAATGGGAGGCCCCTGGAAGCTGGGGTATTTGTACGCTTTCCACGCTGTTCTCTTCTGATTGCTCTGCGTCACTCTTCACTCTAGCCACCTGATGAATCTGCACAGTAGCTTCTGGGGGATGGTTAATATGCACATTCACCAGGGAAGGGTACATTGAAGCTGAAAGAAAATGTTGAAAATTATCATTAGAAACTTGACTTTTCCTTCTATTACAAGCCATTCACAAACATTTCTTAAAAAGTAACTAAAATGATTCGTATCAGTCAAAGAACAATTTTAGCATCCATTCTATCCTCAGAAAACCACAGTGTTTTTCAAATCAAACAGTACGTGCCTCCCCTTGAAAAAACAGCAATATTCACATAAGGCTCACAATATATAAGCAAGTGAAATAACATCTGGTTTATAATGAAGCCCAAAGGAAACAACAACAAATGGTGACTGTCACAACTGATAAATAACCATCAGGGCAACGTATTGTGGTGATTACAGACAGATCAACAATTCTGAGAGTTGCAACACATCTGGAAAGTGACATTCTGGGGGAGACTGCTATAAATTACAGCCCATATAACTGGAGCTGGGTTAGATGGATGTTCTGATTTGCAATGCGGATGGCTTATTATACAGTTATGGGGTCTCCAAATTATGCTGTCATTCTGTGTGAAGCTAATCAATCTAACTCCTCTGAATGTGATATGTCACTTAATTCCATGAGACGCTGGTGTTCAACATCAGCAGTGAGGGTTGTTTTTCCTCCTTGATTCTCCCCCTACATCTTATCCTAAGAGATGAACATCCCCACATGCTGTATTTAATTTAGCTTGAAGCACTTCCAGAATGTTCAGAACAAACCGTTTCAAATCTGAAACAACTGTTTTGAATTTGAAATGTCTTGTACAATCCTACTTTTTATATGCCAGACTTCTGGAATTCAGGTATTAAAGAAAAACACTGCACACAGTCATGAAAGAAAAACACTGCACACATCCGTATGTACTTTCCAAAAAGATCTCTGCTCCAGAATTTCAGCTATGATTTCAAACAATGATTTTGTTTATGTGAATGAGAAAACCATATTTTATGTGCATATATTCATAACCACTGCCAGGCAGGAGAATGGAGTGCACAGGTAAGAAAAGAGGACAGGTGCAGATAAACAATGTCTTTAACAACCCAATATTTATTTAGTTATTTATCTTTTCTACATTTAAGTCACACTGGGCAGTTTATGTTTCTATTGTGGGTGATATAAAGCACAACAATGAAACGTGCAAACAAAATGAACGCTTTATTGCTGTTCCCGCAACAAGTGAGACTATGAAAGCAGTGCCAGTTTGAAATAAAGAAAAGAATTTACATTTTGACACATCTTGGCTTATTGAAATAGATGAGTTCCAACCTTCCTCACTTTTATGAAAACTTGGCTGTCTCCCCTGATGTTGGACTAGCAATAGCAATAGTAATTGCACTTAGATTTATATACCACCCCATAGTGATTTTTGGCACTCTCTGATCCATTTAAAAATGTCAGTATATAGCCCCCAACAATCTGGGTCCTCATTTTACAGACCTTGAGAGAATGGAAGGCTGAGTCAACTTTTGAGTCGGTCAGGATCGAACTCCAGGTTATGGACAGAGTTATCCTGCAATACTGCATTCTAACCACTGCGCCACCAACCTGGATAAGGTTGGTGCATTAGAAGTTGACTTGGCTCCAGGACTTTGTTTTTTTAATGTTTTCATCTATTTAGTTTCATCATTCTAATATGGTTTTGTATGTTGTTTTAACTCTCGATTGGGAGATCCTGTTGCGGTTCACTGGCAGCCTATGGAGATGGCAGGTGAGTCGGACAGCAGAGAGGAATATGGCTCAGCTCTTGAGTCTGGGAAGAGCTTGCACGGGGTCTCTGCATCGGAGGCAGAGATGGGGCCAGGACCATCGGTGACTGGTGTGCCGGAGCCTGTGGGATCTTATGGGAGCGAGACAGAGGAACAGGGGAAGACTGTTCCCAATGCA
Organism: Pseudoxenodon macrops; assembly: GCA_032467955.1. Lineage (NCBI taxonomy): Eukaryota > Metazoa > Chordata > Lepidosauria > Squamata > Pseudoxenodontidae > Pseudoxenodon > Pseudoxenodon macrops. Next base: position 59,887 of record JANHFT010003498.1, read on the forward strand.
CGCATGCGCAGAGCTGCCAGAAGGCAAGAACAACTGAGGAAAAAAAGAGCTACTCAGGAGTAAGGCTTGAAGATGATTGGCCCCTCCCTTAGGACCTAAGAAGGGAACATATGGAGGTGCTTGTTGCAGGAAGCAACATCAAGACATTGAAGCTTCCTGCAAAAACACCAGCGGAACTACAAAAACTGCGCTACTCGGAACATCATATATTTTAAGAAAGTATTTAGGATGCTGGCAGCAACCCGTAACAACCATTAGCTCCAGTCAATGTATTTGTGATGCATTTTTGAATGTTCAGTTGATTGAGTTTCATGTTTAATGAATAAAGTAAATAACAATAATAATAATAATGTTTACTTAAGCATTTTAATATACCTCCCTTATATCACTGCTCCTTCTATATATTTTCCTGTTTCTAACTCCTGTTTTTGTCAGCTAACCATTGATAAAATAAGTCCCAGGTCAAAGGGTATTCAGTTTCTTTCTTTTCCTTAATTGTAAATGTTAGTCTATCCATTTCTACACATTCTAATATTTTTTTAAACCACATTTTCATCTGTTGGGGTCTCTTCACTTTTCCATTGTTGTGCAAATACAATTCTAGCTGCAGTCATGTAAAATCAGATATGCATTCCCTTTATTGTACTTATCCGGTAAAATGCCCAACAAAAATATTTCTGGCTTCAAATCAATATGTTGTTTTACCATTTTTTTCCAACCATGTATGTATTTTTGTCCAGTATTTTTTCTTTTTTCCCCCCTTTTGGACATGTCCATCCCATATGGTGTCTGATGACATTCCCAACATTTTTGGGATGTTAAACATCTTTGCTAACCTTGTGGGCGGAAAATAATCAGATAAAAATAAAAATTGAAACCACCATTCAGAGAAAGTTGCCCTTAAAAATGAGGATTTACCAGGAATTAACTCATCGATACATAACATATCTTACCAAGAAGGAAAGGAAAGGAAAAGGAAGGAAGGAAGGAAGGGAAGGAAGGAAGGAAGGAAGGGAAGGAAGGAAGAGAAAAGAAAAGAAGAAAAGAATAGAAAAGAAAAGAAAAGAAAGAAAGAAAGAAAGAATATGAATGCAGTTGAAAATTCAGGCTATGGAAAGCAGAGTAGACATTCAACGAAAGGATTCAAATAGAAACTTGTTGTTGCATAGGACAGGTTTTGACATAAGGTGACAACTGGACTGAATCTGCAGTGACATCAGGACTGAATCTGACTCAATCCTGTCAGTTGGCATATTGGATAATCGAATGGTATTAGCTAACTGTGAGGTTATTTTCAGCAAGTACACAACCCAGGACAATAGGAAACAATGATTCTGTGCCTGGTTTTGGCTTCTCCTTCCTTCTCTGACTCTATTTTGACCGTTCCAAAGGTTCTATCTTGGTAGGTTCCTCCTCCTCTTCCTCCTCTTCCTCCTCCACCTCCTCCTCCTCTTCCAAAATCTCCAGTGTTGTGGGTGCTCCAACACTGGAGATTTTTAAGGACAACCATTTGTCTGAAAAGGTATATGGCCTCCTGCTTGAGCAGGGGGTTGGAATAGAAGACCTCCAAGGTCTCTTCATACTCTGTTCTCTTCCTCCTCCTCCTCCTCCTCTTCCTCCTCTTCACTTCCTCCTCCTCTTCCTCCTCCTCCCCTCCTCTTCTTCCTCTTCTTCCTCCTCCTCCTCCTCTTCTACGTCTCCTCCTCCTCTTCTTCTTATTCCTCCTCCTCCTCTTCTTCTTCTCCTCCCCCCTCCTCCTTCCATTCCTCCTTCCTTCCTTCTGTCAGCATTCCAAATAGCATCCAGAATTAAATCAGACTCCAAGGCAAAAGCATTCCTCAAAGTTCCAATTTATTAAGAGAGCCATGTTGGCACATCTGTGAAAACCCGAATCTGAAGATTTCCCAGGTTTTCACCCCTCAGTTGAAAGCTCAAGATCTTGCCTCCACACCCACAAGTCATCACGTGGTCCAATCCTTCACTGCCATGCGGGCAGCTTCGCCCATCCAGTTCCAATCAAGTGCTTTCTAGGAAGAATTTTGTTATGGCTACATATCCCCGACTCCATACTATCCCCCCTCCCATTTTCCCACAATAGAAAATGCAGAGTAGAATAATAGAAAGTGTAGCAGGCCAAGGATCCAAAAGAGAATATGGCTGCAGGCCTGACACTTTCCTTCCTTCCTTCCTTCCTTCCTTCCTTTTCTTCCTTCCTTCCTTCCTTCCTTTTCTTCCTTCCTTCCTTCCATCCTTCCTTCCTTTTCTTCCTTCCTTCCTTCCTTCCTTCCTTTTCT
>JANHFT010003498.1:62280-80656 GCA_032467955.1 Pseudoxenodon macrops
CCCGAATATGCCAAGGCTTGCATATATATATATATACACAAAATGAACGCTATATTGGCTTGCATATATATATATATATATATATGCAAGTCTTGGTATATTCGGGTCTATATATATATATATATTATACATTCTATTTTAAGTATGACCAGTAAACTAGTAGATTAAAAGGAAAATATCTGCACAGCAGGAAAAGCAGAATTTAGACCTCTTATATCCAGAATCTTAGACAGGTGACCACTATGACTAACCTAAGAAGTGAGAAATCATGCAATTAATGCTTACCAAGTTGATTGGACAGAGGAAGGGTATACATAGAATGCTTCACAGAGCTGCTTGCCAGGCTATTTGGAATTTGTTTTCTTTCTGCTTTTAAAACTGGTAGATGGCAAAACTTCCCTGTAGAGTTAGATGGGCACCAACACTCATCCCTGCCCACGCAACGCCCTCCATTCAAACATGGAATCTGGCAGAAATCTGTAAAGAAAATAAACTGAATGCATTGAGAAAAATGTATGGATGTTTGCTTCAAATGCAGATGAGCCAAGAGCTGGGTTATTGGAAGTAATAGACATAGCCTATGTGTGCACCTCAGTATTTCCATATTCACTCCCTCCCACCTGGAAAGGATACAAGAGAAATTGAATTGCCAACCTGGCCTTATGTCTAATGAGTATGAAAAATCTATTCCCCTGTGTCAACACACTGCTATAGGGAAGGTATTAAATATGGAATAAAATAATTAAAAAGTAATTGAAATTTTCCATGTATGTTCCTCTTGGGGATTTTTCTAAATGACCATCGGAGCATTAGTATTTTCTATATTATTATTAACATGCTCTGATGCTAAGGAGTTATACTCCCCCTGCCAACCTGAAAAGAAATCTGTTCCAAATGCAAAACACAAGCAGACGAGAGGAGTTTCAGTTTCAGTTTTATTTTCACAGCAGCAAACAGGGGATAGGATAGGGAGGCTTCTGTGGGGCAAGCCTGAGGGAGAGAGGGGGCTGGGCTGGGCTAGGCTAGGCTAGGCTAGGCTAGGCTAGGCTAGGACAGGACAGGACAGGACAGGACAGGACAGGATTCTGTAGGCCAAGGCTGAGGAAGGGAAGGGGAGAGGAGAGGCCAATCATAACTACTCATTAATTTTCAAGCTGTAAGTGTCAATTTATCAAGTCGAATCACATAGTTTTATAGCGGAGCACGGGTATTCAGCTAGTATACAATATAACCAATGTTAGTTTTATTGTCCAATTTATACACTCGCTGAAATCAAAATGAGAGAAATGAGAGAAACTGTAAGCTTCGCAGAGTTGTCTCTAGGTGAGATAAGAAGCAAGCAAACAAACAAACAAACAAACAATAAACGTCAGTTATAGAAAGCAAGTATTGGGCTCCTTTTATTTTAAGAGCTTATATAAGGTAAACTTTCCATAAGCTAAGAAAGTTAGTGCAGCCTTCTGAGTTCCCTATGCATCATGGGTAAGATATCTATGACTTGCTGGCTGAGGGAATTCTGGTATTTGGAGTCACACCTCTTAAAGTTGTAGGGGTTGTGAATATCAGAATAGTGATTTGACAGGAGAATGACAATAATAGTGATATGACAGGAGAATGACAATAATAGTGATACGACAGGAGAACAACATTAAAGAATAACTTAGACTGGCCTATTATCTCCAAGAGGATAGGACGGGTCTCACAGAAAGTTGTTTCTCTTCTGCTTCTGTAGATAATTGCTAGCCCAAAAGAAAATAAGAGGGAAAATAAGATACAAATTTGGGAAGACTCACAAATACGGAAACCAGATTTGGGGTCGTGGTCATGTCCACTCTGGCTATATAGGGTGGTAGTATCTCCTTTCTCACAATTATTGTAGCAGTGGCCATTGTGACATGTTTGTTTACAGATTGTTGGAGTGAACACTATTTTTATCTTCCTGATTTTTTCTGTCAGGTTAGCTCCTGCAAGAGAAAGAACAGACACATCACACAATAAAATATTATGTCTAAGCAACTTGTTTTGGGGACTGGCATGCAGCATATTAACTCTTCTGATTATACTGTATGCTATGATTCTCTCAGATTCAAGCAAATTAAATATTACTTTATTACATGGACTGAAGCTTAAGCAATGTTTATTCTTCTTCAAAAGTAAAGTTGGAGAACTAAGTATAACCTTAGCACAGCAGTCAGGAATAGCTTTTATTCTTAACTCCCTGCTGCAATGACAAGACAACCCAAGTAGGAAAACTGACCACCTCAATGGGAGAGATTGCTTTCTATTTAAATTGCAGAATCCCATTTATTCCAAATTATAGAAGAGGCAATATTTTTCTACATAGTATTCTACATAAAAGGGCAATTTTTATAGGAATCATATAGAACAAAAGTCTATATCAGACAACAGGATCTGTGGCTTACATGAACGAACAGAACATGATTGAAAGATTTAATCAGATAAGAGTTGAAAAAGGTCCAGATAAAACACTTAAGAATGTACATGTTTAAAAACCAATATTTTTTTCCCCTTTATTTTTTTTGTCTCCCCTCCTCCTTTTTATGGGCAATGAGAGGAGACCAAGAACTCTATTCTCAGAATATGTTTTGTTACAATAATAATATGCAATGGTAACGCCATTTTCCACTTGTTTGTCTCAACAAACATGACTAGGTTGTTCCTTTACTCCTCCAACCAAGAAAAGAGGAAGCCAAAGGCAGAACAATCAACTAAGATTAAGGGAGAGCAATGCTGCACAAAACAATGAAGAGAAGGGAAGTTCTGTTCATTGTTCAATTCAATTCAGACTGAGAAAGAAGAGGCTGATATAGTGCAGGGAAGACACAGACCAGGAGTAGAATGCAAAACCTAGTCCATTCAATAGCAAAGAGAGAGGGAAAGAATCCAAAATGTTTGATGTAAGTGTTAATATGTTCCTGTGGAAAAATCTGTTCTTTTATAACAATTTGGAATTGATTAAAAAGAACATTCCCTCTGAACATATACAAAGTACGTTCTTATTTCTTCTCAGTACTCATCACATTAACTTCACATATTTAGGAATCAAGAGAAAGAAAACATGGGATGACTCCAGATTTGAAGAACTTAAGTTCCAAGCTGCTCCCTGGGTTTGTCTGCCAGAACAGATTTCATTTTCATCAGGAACGTTCTGTTCTATCCCAAATTTTTAGAAATTTCCAGAGTAAATGAGGGTGAAGAAGGCAAACTAGATAGAAAAGAAAGAAAGTTTTGTTTACATGAAAGAGAAACCTCCCCATGTGATATTAGAAGCTACCCTCTATAAAGTAATAATGAATTGCTCTGTAGATTGCATTTTCATCTGAGTAAAAATGGAAATAAAACAATATATGCTTTATTTTTCAGCCACCACAATTCAGCTAAGAGAAACAGGAAAGTCATTAAGGGTAACAAGGTATAGGCAGCACCATTGTCTCAGTCTCACATATCTTTTAAAAAATCACTAATGATGTAAAGTCTTGTTCATTATAGACTTGCAGGAAATGCTGGCTATGAAATCACACCCAGTATAATAAAGGTCCATTTCTCCTAAATCCTGCATCCAGGACCTTTTATCTGTAAAAACAAAACTAAACAAAAAGAACATGTGATTACTCAGATCTTACCCCAGGGAGACAAAACAGGTTCCTGATATACCATTCGTGGCCCAGTACTGCTCTGTTCAAATCCATTCCCATTGGGAACTATATTGGAAGTTAGATGATCATGATTTACAGCTGGATAGCGTCGGACTGTGCGGGATGATCCAGTATATGACTGAGACGTAACAAGGGAGCTGTTTCTGTTCTGAACCCTGTGAAGATATAAGCTAAGTTAATATTTGTGCTGAATGGTTATATACCCATTGAAAGTCTTCCTTGTTTATGAGGTTAAAGCCTGCCTGTAGAGAGAAAGGTAAAAAACTGAGAAAGGTAAGCCAAGGAGCTCTTTTAATATGCTTTTGAGAATAACAACTGTGTGATTCTTCCCATGACTTAAATATTGCCAACACTTCCATCATTTCAAAATTTAAAAAAAGTATTTGGACAAGCACCTCTCCACATATCAGAGGTTAAATAGTTAATAAACATTTTCCTCATTGATCATAGGCACATTATGTACTAATAAAGAAAATAGTGCCTTCTGATTTGTGATCACCAGATGTGAAATATTCTCCACTTTCCTATAACTAGTGCCAACATTATCGACAATTCAGTGACAGCTCCAACTTTTTTCTCCCTTGGGCATTTAAATTCATTATATTTATCAACTCTACTGTATTTCTGTCTCTTTTTTATTTTTTTTATATATTATAATAGAGTTATGGCTTTTTTATTGCAACATATTATTTTAATTGCATTTGTAGATTATTCTGATATTGTAAAGCATAAATGAATGTAGTTCATCTGTTAACTTAGTGATCATACTCTTCTTTCTTTTTCTGTATTATTGCAGAATTGGATTATAGATACCGTAATTATCATAGACTATCTTTTTACTTCATCTTCTGAAACATAAGCAAACTTCTTAGCTAAATTACTTCTACTATCATTCCATTCTTCCTTTATAGGGCAGTTGCCTTCAGAGAATTTAGTCCCCTGTGAATAGTAATTTTTCCCTAAGACAATGGCAGATTACAAAAAATATACAAAAATTGCTAGGTAGTGAGAATCACTTTCTGTTGCTCTTTTATGAGCAATGCAGAACCAGAAAAGATCCTAATTTGGCACATTACCATGCAACCATTTCAAAACTCTTTGCCAAAAGCACTGATTATTCTGGGCTCAAAAAAACAAAACAAACCACTTGAAAAAAAAACAAATACCGATCACCAGCGGCAATCATGCAAGTCAAATGAAACGAATTGGCTCTGAGTATAAGAGGGTCACTACTATGTCTGTGCAAGGGGTAACATATTCACAAGGAAAGTTCCATTGTTCCTCAATTCTCTCATCTATTTCCAAACATGAGCGATCCCTTCAGAGTTGGCTCATCCTATATGAATTTGGAACGCATTCTGATTCCTGATTTTGGCACTGATCACTTTAAAATATAGCCAAGAAATGGTCCCAGCCAAAGAAATAAAACAGAATATACAATCCATAAAACTCATCAGTGAAAGAAGGCTTACAAAGAATGAATACCCATTAGGACATATGTCTTACTTAGGATTTTTTTTTAATTATTTAGGGTGCTTAACTTTTTGTGACAGGTGAGCTACAACACGAAACATATCTTTTCCACTCCTAAGGCCCAGTGCTTCAATGTCTATTAATGCATGCCGGCTGTCACAACAGATTCTTAAAAAGCAGAGTTTGTTTTGACTTAGCACATGCTAAGCCTCTTTCTTTCTTTCTTTCTTTCTTTCTTTCCTTTCCTTTCTTTCTTTCTTTCTTTCTTTCATTTTTCAGCTCTATTTGGTCCTGCTGGTTCCTCTTTCTTCTGCTGGAGAACAGTGCCAAGATTTCCAGACTGCTTTGTTTCTAAGCACCTCAACTACCCTCTTATTTTCAACATCCTAAATGAAGTAGTGGTTAGTACTGGAATTTCCAAAGAAGACAAAACTTAATGAGATTAAGCAGATTTCATGCAAGACACACAAGCCCCCCAGGGAGAAAAGATACTTCACATAGTTCCGTATTTAATGGCACTTTTATATTCATTGAGCCAAAGTTCTTTTCCTCTACATATACCTTCCAGGTATCAAATCCAGTTCTGATCTACATCTAAAAGAATTTCAAAAGTGGAACTAAGGTTTGAAGAACTACTTGTAATACTATTTAGACTCATCATTTATTGGTAAATTATATTGATCATTTTAATCTAATGGTTTGAAACAGAATTAAGTAAATCTTGCTTATATCTTAGGTACCATTTAAAAAGAATTATCAAGACATTTACATTAATAAGCTATAATTTCCTGATCCTTCATTCAATAATTAAGTAATAATTTTGAATTCATTCCTCGACTTGATTTCTCTGGCAACATGAATCCTATGCAATGGAATAAGTTTAATAAATTGGAATGTGAATTAGCTATTTGGTCATCCATGCAGCCTCTTCCCTCTTCCCTTTGAAGCGTGAGCAAGCAAAACATCATATTTTTAATTAATCATAAGCATTCTATATAGTTCATATCGGACATTTATACTTTAGAGCTTCAGAACAGGCCAGAATATTTAAAGTATGGGTTGGACTTAATATAATATTTTAATCCATTCTATAGCTTGTAAGCATAGTTTCCAATTTCATTCAAACTGGGAAACTATGGGAAGTAGAGGTGTTCCAAGCAGAGAACTTATAGGAATTTAAATCAATACTTATGAGGGAAATGCCTACATTGGGGAAAATCACATGTTATGATATTCACACAATGTGCTAACCTCTAACCTACTTTCACTTTGACATAATGTGCTGTGTGAATTCAACAAATCATCATTAAAACAAGTCATGGTGTATACATAGCCCACTACTGGCATAATAATCATAGCCCACTACTGTCAATCAATCCATATCATTAGTTTTCTTCTAATTTTAATTCAAACTTTCTGTTTTAGCAGTTTCCATCCACTGTTTTATGTGTTTCATCTTCTGTATAAAAGCTGCTAAAATAGCTAAAGACAGTTATCATTTCTCACCTTCTATTCTCCAAGCTAAACATGTCCAACCTTTTCTTAAATTCCTCAAGGAATTGGTTTCCAGATACTTTTAACACCTTGGAATGTCAATTCTTGATATTTCTATTTTGCCTACATCCCTCTTATAAGGAACAGAGAAACATATTGCCATCAGAGAAACTTATTTCCAACTTTCTCAATAAAGTCAAGAAGTGGGAATCTCCCTAGGATCAATACTGTGAGACATCAGCGCTTAAATATAAACTCTATCATTTCCAGTAAAACTTTCTCTGGGATGTCAATAATCATTATTATGTATTTTAAAAATACACAATGTGTTTTTAAAATGTGTTGCTCATTTCTCATTACAGCCATACTCCCAAAATGCACTGCAAAACACCCACAGCATACCGGTAATTTACATTACAGAATATTAAAAGCATAAACTACCAACAAATCAATCTAGAAAGTTGTAACATTAAAATATATTTAATGAGAACTGCAACTGGAAACATAGCAGTATATATGCAGTTAAAACAAATAAGATTTTAGCTAGTTTGAGAATTTATAAGTTTTGTAAAAAGAAAGTGGAAATTTCAGAGTTATGCACCACTACTAAGGATTTTGTCTCTCAGATACTCACATAATTAATTACTTTGCTGGTGCTCATTCCTCTCCTACTGATGCTATTACATTGTTACATTGCTTCTATTTTACAAGAACTGCTGGCAGTAACTCAAGAACTTAACAGTTCGTTACTGGATATAATTTTTGAGACCGTTTCCACAGGTTACAAATATAAAGAAATTGCGTTACTTAAACATCCATAAGCATGAACTATAGCTCATCCTTTCATAATAGTTTTTTGCAATTGTTTTCAATTTTTGTTTTAGGAAGTATACAACTTAATATAGAGAACATGTAAGCTCTAGATTTAAACTTCTCAGATCAGAGCTATAGGTAAAATCAGCCCTACTACCTAAACAAGATTCAGCACTGAAGAAGAAAAATGTCTGCGCTTTTTGTTTTGCATTTCAATGAAACATTTATTCTATCAGGAACTCCAAAATAATTTTCCGATGGTTAATTTAGCTAAAAGTTCACAAACAGTAGAGTATGCTAGCCAAAGTTATATTGAGAAACCACTGCCTTGTTCTCCAAAGTACAAATTGTTCTTGGATTGTTCTTCCATTGTTTATTTTATACACTGAACATAAACATAATTTTCTCCCTTTTTAAAAATCTTTCCATAAACCTTTCTTACAGATTGCTATAGCACCTACTAGAGAACTCTAATAGGAATCAGAAAAACCTCTTTTAAATATGCACAAATAAAATAATGGTATCCAAACTAGTGATATCATATTTTCCTGAGATAGCTAAATTATATCAACTGAATAATATTCTTACCACACCACGCATTCCTCCATGGCTGCACATTTGAAATTCGTCTTTTTTTAAAGTTTGGGTGATAAAGTTAGGTGCCACATTATTATGAGAAAGTCTAGAATTGTATGGCAGTGCACAGGTAGAGCTAAAATGAAATGTAAATTGGCAGCACTTCCTATATGAATTGAAATAAATGTAAGAGGCAACTGACTTATCTGTTACTTATGAGTCTGGTTACCATGCTTTAATGGTAAAGAGACATGTATTACTTGCAAATTCCTCCAAAATTAAGTTGGCATCTCCAGTTAAAATAATTTTAGGAGGGGAAAGCTGAAAAGAACCCATTCAACCTATCATATAGAATGATTAAATATACACACAGCCTTCAAATGAGTTTTGACTCCTGGTGAATCCTGGACTAGTCTCTGGAAGACTTTCAGAAGTGGCTTGCCTTGCCTCCTCCTTAGAGTTGACAGAGAATGACTGACCCAAAAACAGTTGGTCTTCATGTGTAAGGCAGAACTAGAATTTACAGTATCCTGGTTTCTAGCCTAGTGCCTTAACCACTACATCAGACTGGATTGTGTCATGTGTCATGTCATTCATCAGTTAGAGTTAACATTATTGAGTTAGATGGATCAACCACTCTGATAATATTTAAATGTATCCATGTATTATGAATACATGTATTTGTGAAGCATATTAGGACAGTCAATACATTTCTGTTGCTTGAAACAGAATATTATTCAATACCAAAGTTGCCTGTGCATTAGATTTGAACACCTTTCATTCTTAGAAACAATTAATCAACACATGCAGAAGAAAATGACCTAGCAAGGTTTTTTTTAAGCCACAAATCACATTTATCAAATAATGAAGAAATTAAAAGAATTAACTCCCACACCCAAAATGTCTAGAGAGCCATCCATTAAGATTGAGTTTAGATCAGTTTTTGTCAGGCACGAACAACCAGACTCACATATGTAGAATTCAAATTAGGTATTTTATTGTTCTATGTCAATTTCACACGAATCTGCCCAGACTGGCAGCTTTCACCAGAGAAAGAATTAGATAAGGCCCAAAGGCATTCAAGAGAGGTCAGACCTTACTATCTTGTAATAAATCCAAGCTAATTATCCGCTTGAGCCCTCCTTCCAACTGCTCTCTCCAACAGCTTTCTTCAATCTGGAGCTATCCAGATTTGTTGGATTGGCTTAACCACCCATAATTCCTAATCAATATCAGGGGCAGGAACCATCAGAGGTAGATTATAGATAGATGGGTGTGTTTCTATACCATTTTCTGATATTCTGAAGTAACTGAAGTAGAGATGTCTAAAATACCATGGCATCATACCTAGCAAACTGAACTGGCCAAATCTTGTCTAGTTTTACATACTAGACAATGTACAATGATCATGAAGTAGAACTTCAGGCTTTCAGTTATTCATTTTTAATCCCAACAATATGTACTAGTTTTATTTAGGATACAAAAGATGGGTATTGACTGAAACAGCTTGTGTCAAACACAAGCTGTTTCCATCAGGTTTGAGACCATTTCTGCTTCACTGAATTGTTTGATCTTTCTCATGAAAGGTTACAAAAATATTTTTAAATAATTAAAGAGCTAGTAATTCCATCCTGAAACGTATACCAGTAATCTATGGATCTGTGAATACCTTTCAAAGAAAGCATGTAACCATGACAACCTCTTGACAAACAGCCATACTTTTTTGTTTAACCTTAAATCTCTTGGCAATTTTTCTTTTAGCTTCTGTCTCATTCAACTGCCTCCCCTATTGGCCATCTGCCCTTCTTACTCGATGCCACATAAACCATAAGCCAGTGATTCACTTCCTTCTCTTATGTAATTTCCACTGAATCATTAGAGAAAAATGGACACCACACGAATAACCTAAGTTACAGAAATGGACAACCATTGGATCTTTCCTTTTTCACTCTCTGAAGTGGTCATTAAATGGCCTGGCAGAACATACAGAGATCACTCTTCAAGCTGGTGCAAAGAGTTTCTCAACACACAAACACATTGGAGTTAATTGCACGTATAGTCTACCAAATAAAACAGTGTCCCAACGACCTCCCCTACCTTCAAGCCCCCACTTGTCCCTTTATATTTCAAATGGATACATCTGATTTTGCTTAGAGGGCCAATCCTTTTCCAGACAGTTAAGGATTTGGGACACAAATTTCCCCTTGTGTCTTTTATTCTAGACAGTGGCTGCCCACTAAAGGAAACTCTGACGTTTTTAACAAGGAACTCTTGGCCTTCCTCCTGGAATGGTCTCACATTCTGCTGAGGTTTGAACAGACTACAAGAAGCTGGAACATCTACAAATTTCACAGAAAGTCACACATTAATTCAAGTGGGCACAATTCCCCCACTCCCATCCATTTTAATGTTCATATCATCTGTACCCTTAGTTCTATGTGATCTTTTACATAAGCATTAATATTTTCTTCCCTGTGATCTGCTTTCCTTTTCTACCTTGCAGTTAGAATATTCCACCCTTTAACTAGCACCTTCTGTTGCTGAAATTGGATTCTGAAAGACATACTCCTAACTTCACTAAATAAATTTGCATAAGTAATAGCAAAAACGTGTTTGGATAAGTGTTCAGACAGATGGTCTTCAGGGATATCTTCTGATTTATCCTTTCCCGTTTCTAGGAATGGAGAGAATTCTGATACTATAGCTAGTTATATATTCTCCCTTTCCTAAGAATAGTACTGAATCACTACTATGATTGTAAGATTATAGAGAATTTAAGAACTATCCACCACAATTGGTGGTCTCACACCAAGCAGATATAAACATCTATGCATCTTCTTGTCACATAGGCTACTCTGCTAAGTCTGTAACCACTAAACCAACTAGTCTCTTACATCACTGGAATGAGAAAAAGAGATGCAATAATTTTGAACGTCTATGGAGATTCTCAGTCATCCAGGTCATGGTTGTTCCAAAGGTGCTTTTTCAAGAGGCAACTTGATTTTCTGGTTTTTCTTTAAAGACATGTCACTTCTCATCCAAGAAGCTTCTTTAGCTCTGACTGGATGGTGGGGAACAGAACCATTCTCTACCATCCAGTCAGAACTGAAGAAGCTTCTTAAATGTCTTCAAAGAAATACCAGAAAAACCAGTTGCCTCTTTCAGACAATAATTTTGAACCTTGATTTCAATATATATAGGGCCCAGTTTTGCTACAAAGCAAACAACTGAAATTCTTTAATAACTATTGTACACTATATCTACTTATCTGAGGGTTTGTGGCCTTGGAATCTGATCTGATCTGATTTCATTTAAATTAGCAAAGTTACACTCTATCCTCAGTTGCAGTTACATCACATTCTCAGGAATCAATAATCCCCAGCTAGGATCCATTTAGCTTCTGAGGGATGATAGATGCAAAATAGGAATTAAGAATTTTGTTTTTCTCATCATCCACCATTGTCACTTTACAGATTACCTTTTGATCAGCAAGTGACAGATATAAATGATGTTTTATATAGAGACCTAACACCATGAAAGGCTGTGCAAAATTGTTTGTAAACTTATAAACTTTGCAATTCCAACCAGAAACCACAAAAGCATTTAACTATCCATCTCTTTAAATGTAATATTATGGTTTATTGTATTAAGTATATCTTAATTGTCAAGGTATGCTGCTAAGACAGTAAATGTGTGATTAAAAATGGTTGACTTTAGCATAAATAATATAATTTCAATGAAGAATTAATAATAGTTATAATTCCTATAGAAAGAGATCTTTATATTATACTGAAAGTTTTCTAATTATATCTTGCTTCATGTAGTGTGTGGAGAAGTTTTTTGAAGGATATTGTTACAGTATGCAAAAACTGAGTTGTAATCTTTATTGTGTCATTTAGGATTAAAAATTTATCTGGAATTGAATCTAAATCCTATCACTGTGAGGGAGAAATGTGATTGCATGAGGCTATTCAAGATATTAAGGATGAGTAATGGCAAAATATCTGCATATGTAAAATGGGTAATCATGCCTTGTAATGAGTTTTTGCAAGGGAAAATCATGAAGTTGGGTCACATAATTGTAGGATGTTTAAGCTATAAAATCCTAATCAAATAAGTGGGGCGTTGAAATTAAAATGACTGAGCAAAGGTCAACTGTAGTTTTGAAGCATATATTGACCAAGTAAATAAACAAGAACAGAAATAAGCAGAAACTCTGGTAGCAAAAGTATAATATAACAAATCACCAGTTCCTAATAGTATCCACCCAAGAGCTTAAAAGCAAAAATATAAAATTGCTGACCTTCAAGGCATATGTAATTTATTCTTCAAATCAGACTCGGTGATAGAAGATGGGAAAATAGCCAACATGACACCAATTTTAAAAAGGGACCCAATGGGAAATTATAGTCAAGCTGGCTTGATATTTTTTGGACATATTGGCGGGAACAGAGGAAAGAAATAAGAAATATATAAAGTAACTGAAGGAAAAATCAGCATGGATTTTGTACAGGTAAGCCCTACTGAGAAATCTTTTTTTGAGAAAACACACAAATGAAACAGGACATATATGAACTTTCAGAGAAGAATTCATTGAGTTCATGAAAGATGTTGAGTAAATTTAGCAGTCATAGAATAAGAGGGAACTGTCCTTTAAAAACACAGAATGCAGTTGAAAATAAATGGACAATTTTCTCCATGAATAAGAAGTGGAGTCACTGAAGGGTCTTTTTGGGGACCTACACTTTTTAACTTGCTCATAAATTACCTTGATTTAGGAAAACATAATGAGATAGACACATTTTGTGAATTATATCAAACATTTGGCATGATGAAAGTCAAAAGGATCTCCTTAAAATGGGCAAATGTCACCCAAAACACATGTTGTTCAGTGCTGGCGCTAATCCTCAAATTCTCCCTAAATGTGGTGTGAATATGATCAATAAGGTTGTTTTTGCCATTTCTTTAGACCATTCCCTCATCTCATCCTTATCCAACAGATAAAACAGATTACATTTTTTCCAGATTCAAAGCAGACTTTTCCTCTTCTCCCAATATCATAGATATAGTCTACCATGCTTCATGATGGATATGGCTGAGGATCAGAGGTGGGTTCCTACCGTTTCGGACCGGTTCTACCAAGTAGGTAGCAGGCTGCTGGTGAGGAGCTGGTTCTACTCCTTGAGTGTCGCCATCTCTTTTTTTGAATTTTTTTTTGCATTTGTTTCAGATTTTTTTCCTTCTGCGCATCGCCATGTTGTTTTTGGCCTTTTTTTGGGGGATTTTTCAGGGCTTTTTTCTACTGCACATGCACGCGCACACAAGGCATGCATGCGCGCACAAGGCGCACCCACATGGTGCAGGAGGCAGCAAACCGGCGGCAAGGTAAGTTAGAACCCACCCCTGCTATGGATGCAGTCAATGTGAGAGAATTCAACACCTATAGCATACTTTAGGCTGCTGCAGATGTGTCCCCTTCCATATAGTTATATGTAGTCCTTGGCTTATGACCACAAGTGAGCCCCTAATTTCCACTGCTAAGCAAGGCAGCTAAGTGAGTTTTGCCCCATTTTGCAACCATTTTTACACAGTTATTAAGTGAATCATGCAGTTGATTTTGCTTGTCAAAAGCCAACTGGGAAGGTTACAAATGATGACCAGAATGAGCCCAGGACAGTTATAAAAACATGCCAGTTGCCAAGTTGCCCAACTTTTTATCATGTGACCATGATGCTGCACAAGGCTCATAAATATGACAATCATAAGTCACTTTTTTCAATGCCATTATAACTTCAAAAGATCTCTAAACAAATGGTTGTAAATGAAGGACTGCTCTACTAAACAGTGTGTATCAGGATAGGCCAGACCCCTGGTCTCGACAAAAGTGTCTGCCTGAATAATGCTTGATCTGCACTTTCCAAAGTGCTTGTCAGGACCATATGTCTATTTTTTTATATATCCAGATGGAGCACTGTTTTGAAAGAATGTTAGACTTATTCTTCTTAGATTTAAAAATGTATATTCAAAGCTATACTGCGGAGGTAATGGGATTGAATGATTGGCACTTTTCCCTGAAGGGTTTTTTTTTTGAAGGACATAATAAAACCACTATTAAACCAAGTTTTAAAATCTTTTTGCCCAAACATGGAATAGGGGTTGAAAGAAAAAGAACATGTGAACTAAGAGCTGTAGTTTATATATTTACTACTGACAATTTCTGATTACGGTAACCATTCAGTTTTAAACTTTACTCGTGTCATACAACATACATCTCCTTGCCCCCAATAATAACAGCAATACCAAAATATCCTCATATTTTAGCAATTGTTATTTATTTCCTTCCTAAATACTGTAAATTCTGTGTGCAGTGGTCATGAGTTACTGAAAGCTCTCGTCTTTGACTGAGACATAGGGGATGATAGCAGTCTGTTTTATACAGACTGCTTTCTTACTGTTTAGAATAAAAATGAAGAAAAAAATGCAGAAAAAGTACCAAGAAAAAAAATTACCATAGCAGCAGGATTGAGGTAGTGGATTTTCTAAGAAAGTAATGGCAACACAGCTTTACTATCAATCCAACTTACATATCCTAGGCAGACCATACGTATTTCAAAAGGGATCTTGTTAGTCCATGATTCTCCAGAGCTGGTGAATGTGTGCAGATGCATATTTCTTGTTCTCCAAATTTGTTCTAGAATGGAGCTAGCTGTCCTTCCACTACACCACTGTTAAACTTACAAAAAGGGAATAATTGCTGTGGCATATAACTGGGATAACTTACGTAGCTGGTAGCCTCTGTATGATAGGTAGCTGTGTCTCTCTTTTTTCTGCACTGTTTATTCTTTTTGGAAGGGCACCTGCCGGAGGCTGAAGGACCCTTGCAAGGCCAGGAAGATGATATTCTTCTTCTGGAATCACCTCTTCGCACCTGGATCCTCTGAAGCCTGAGCGGCAAATGCAAAGCTGAGGACGGCTACAGGATCCTTTGTTTTGGCATGGAGGGTCACATACAGCTAAGGAAGTAAGGAGAAGAATGAATAGAAAAAGACATCCACGTAGTAATAAGTCTGTATCACCCATAAGTAGCACTAATTTATCTGCTTCCATGAGGTAAAACAATATAGGCAACCTACAAAAAAAGTTAGTACTTTTTCAAAATGATCTGACTGCACAAATATTGCAAATAATATTGAATTTGTAACAGAAGACAATCCTTTTAGATTAATCCCACTTTAAGAAAAAATAATTTCTTTTGTATTGAGATAATCTGTGTTTACATATTTCACAGGAGTAATTTTCTTCTTTGTTTACAATAAACTTTGACTGCTATTCCATTCAAAGAAGGCCATTTGTCCCAGATCTAACAATTCAATATAAAAATGTAATATCAAATGTCAAAACCTTTTATGACAGAGATTCCAAAAATCATTTCAAGAGTTTGCATACTTAATTCCTACTGGAGTAAATAATATTTAAACTTTAAGATTTAAGCATCCTTAGTTGAAAAGATTTAACCTTTCTTTTACCTGACATCTAAGTGAACCAAGGAGAAACTTAGGATATAGCCAGTGGAACCAAGTTCGACATATAAATGATTAGCTACTTGTTTAACAAAAGATTAAAAAGGCAAAGCATTTTTTGGTCTTTAGGCTCTGCTAAAATTTACCATCTGTTTAGAAAAGACTTTTTTAGGATTTTAAAAGCACTCTTTTAATTAACTCAGGCAAACGGCACCCTGCATTTGAAATATCATTAACGCAGGGTGAATAGTTAGAAGCTCACATCTGAAATAGCATTTGTACTATTCCCAGAAATATTTCTCTAATGAGATAAAGAGACTGCTGTTTCTGGCCTTGTCTGTTGTTTATAAGCACTGTTCTGCTTCTGGGACAGTGAGACAATCCTTCACCTTTTATTAAAGAACACTGAGTCAGTTTTCTGGAACAATCACATTAACAAGACGAAAGATGTCTTTTGGTAAATAATGTACAATTTTGTTGTCATTGAACAGCTGAGAGTGTCCTAATTCCCATTTTTCTTTTTGGCGCCATTAGTAGGTCATATTTCATGACATAAAGTACTATGTCTAAAACACACTGGGGAGCAATGTCCAATAAATTGGAAATTTTGACTTCTAGTTCTGGAAGTATAACTCCCAAGTAATATTTCAAAATTGAGGATGTAGAGCAGATATATTCACAACAAAAACTGAAGTCTTAAAATATTTAGGTCTACATGTATATGAAGTTACTTTTTCCAAGCACTGGTTTTTTATTAGCAAAATTTTTCCAACAAATCTTTATTTTCAAGAACATAGCTTATAATTACATTGAATTGATGGTAATGTTGTTTTTAAATTCCACCATAGAAATGTGAGTCATGTGACTTTTATGATTGCAACGATCATAGATGTGAAGAGGCTGGATAGAAGCCAATTAAGATATAAATTAAATAATGCAATTCTTGGCTGTTGAGTTTGTCAATGGACGAGGGAAAGAAAGATACAAACAATTTACAAGGTTACAATACAGAAAAGTGTGAATGACTACTGTTGTGAAAACAATCCAAAAAAAGAAAAGACACTCATAAAAGTCAGACAATACTTGATTTTTACGACTATGTTTGCTGGACAGAAGACATGAGAACAAAAGACAGCATGTTTTTCCATCAAATGTCTGGTAATCCTAGCTTTTCAAACCTCCCACACATATAATTTGAATTTGTGGGTGATTCCCCCCCCCAAAAAAAGGCCCAAAACAAGATGGCAACACATGTGCAGTGCCAGAAACTGTGCATGTGCAGAAGAAGAAAAAACCAGAATAAAATCACAAAAAAAAGTTTTTTTTCCAAAGAAAATAATTCCACAAAACAGATGACGGCGTCCACAGACCAGAACCAGCTCTATGACATCACCAGCAGCTTATTACCTACTCTATAGAACCGGTCCGAACCAGTAGGAATCCACTTTTGCCACTGTTTGATAAAAGGATACTGCATACAGACTGAGGAACCTGAGGCAGTTTCCGGCAACAAAAGTTCTGCCTAAATTTAAAAAACTCTTATTTAGATATTTTATTTTACTGCTGAACTTCATTTACAGATGTTACACCAGGGAATCTCAGCTGGCATTAAGAGAATTGGTTTTGGTAGAGCGGTTTGATAACATTCTAATGCATATATAACTGTGAAATACAATATGTCACATTCTTCCTTGAACAGTGTGATTTTCTGCATAATCAAGTCTTTTTGTAGAAAACACACTGGAGACCTACCTCTGGGAGGATTCTTTTATCTGAAAATTTACAGAAGGTAGTTGACAGATTTATAGCAAGAGCAACACTCCTCTCCCCTAATCATTTATATTGCCCAAAATCTCTTGGAAACTTTGACAGTCAAATCCAAACTGTCATTTTCAAGTTTTGCTCCTGTTTTTCTTGACTATTAGCATTTTAAGATAATTTAAATATTTAATTTTTATTTGAAAATTGAAATGAAAAAAGTTGATGGTCATTTTTGTTTTATATATGTTTGATGCATTTTTGGGTCACATTTTAACTTGTCCAGTTATTTCCCTCCCCTTTTCCCCTTTATCGCTAGTTTGCATTTTAATACTTCTTTATGAAACATAATATAATATTTGTAAACATACTTTTCGTGTACCTGCTTTCCACATTTGGACTGCTCAAGTCAACTGCATAGAATATTGACCCATCCAGAGCAGGAACTGACCAAGTAAAGCAGCAGAACAGAAACATCCAAATTAGCAATATACACTAGCAGAGAACCTAACAATTTCAGATGAAATTGATCATTTGCAATGTAACAAAGTCTGTAAGTCTTGATCTGATTTTGGAAGTTCTTCCAAACAGCAACAGATATTACCTTATCTTTGCTCTTAAGCATGTTTCAGAATCCTCTACATATACTTTAGCAAAGCATTGTCAGAAGTTCTCCTATAGTTTTATCATGTGGGTTACAATCTGGAGATCCTAAGTTCCTCACACTGAAACAAATAATTTATAAATCAAGTCCTTGATTATATTGATATAATCTTATAATGTATATACTTTGACCTTGTATCAGAATGGTCAAACAACTGGCAACTTCAAATCTCAACCAACAAATGCTCTGTCTTACACATTGGCAAAAAGAATCGGAACAGAAAATACAAGCTAAGTGGACATGACCTTGTAGACGACCCGCATTCTGTCAAAGTCTTGGAGTACTCATATCTAATGATCTAAGTGCTAAAGCACACTGTAACAGCATCGCCAAAAAGGCATTAAGAGTTGTAAACCTAATCTTGCATAGCTTCTTCTCTGGTAATATTACACTACTAACCA
>JANHFT010003498.1:80756-98578 GCA_032467955.1 Pseudoxenodon macrops
GGGGGGTGAGGTTGCAGATAGCTTTTCCTTAAAGGAATATTCCTTAATTCTTAGCAGCTGGTCCCTTGAATATGAGATCTGCAGAGAATCACAGAAAATAATAAAAAATAAAGAAACCATTAGCAGATGTTATTGCACAGAGATCCTAAGATCCTATTAAATATATAACTGAGCTTGTGTAAATAAAATAAACAGAGAAGCAGTAAAGATTTTGAATAGCACACAGAAAATAAAAATAACCTTCATGGAATGAACCAGAAATCCCTTCCTGGTTTAATATTGTCTGTACTTAGCTTTGGTGGTTCTGAAAATTGCACAATTAAATATAGGGGTGAAGGAGGCTGGCCACTCTTTTCCTCTTTCTTCCTTAGTTCCATTCCAGTTCAAGTTCTTTTTGATTTCAACTCAACAATGTTTTTATTTAGACAGAGAGGGCTATCTGCACAAGCCGCATTCAGAGACACTTCTGCTCAATGGACCATAGTGACAAATTTCACATTGCACTTTAAGTCATTAAGATAGGATGCATCACATACATCAAAGATAGTTTATGTGAGTCTAAAAAGCCACTCAACTATAATTGTATCCATTACTGCATCATTCTATAACAAAGCTTCATTGCATCCTTTGCTATGACTGTAATCCAGGAATATTAAAGTAATCAATCAAAATTTGTTTGGTACATATAGTAGGCCTTGCCACATGCAAGAACATTTGCTTTTGTGCTCATTAGTAATTCATTCAAACCAGAAGCCAAATGCCAGACTTCTTAGAAGGGCTGATTATTATGCTTGATTAAAAAGTATAAACCTAACAGATTTTGTTTCCATGAGTCATTAATATTAGAGTCATTAATGCTTGCTCTACTGCCATTTTTCCCCTGCAGTAATGAGAGATGTTGGGAAATGGTATATGGTCTCCTTCTTGAACAGGGGGTTGAACTAGAAAACCCCCAAGATCCCTTCCAACTCTGTTATTCTGTTAAAATGCTCATCTACGTTCAAGCATGTTTGCATCTTCCTACAGTGTATGTTCTTGAGCAGCTGTATTCTGTCAGATGACATTTTTCTAAAAATAATTTTCCTCAGTCTGATGCTCTCTACAAACATCAATATTTCTAGGCTTGGAATTATGGTAGTTCAACAGAAGTCTAGCAAATAAACAAACAAGTAAACAAACGTATCTTAAACACACCAGGCTGCAGAAGGCTATTTTAAAGAAACTTGTTTAAAAAGTTGTACTCCATGTACCTCATAAGTATTTTAAACCTTTTTTAAACAAAAGATTGGATTCTGACAAATTGACTTTTACTGTATTTTCATTGGAAGAAATGAAATTGAAATCATGCCTAACTCTATTGATTTCAGCCAGAAAAAAATCAGAACTCTGTAGCTTATGAAAGGAAGACGTAACGAGAGTAAGACAGTAAAATCTATTTCTTGTTGTTTCTTTCTTTTTTTTTGAAAACGATAAAAAACTTTATTGAAAAAATATATAAACATTAAGGAAACCGTGTCCTTGCACCCTATGGAAGAAGATAAATAGAAAGCCACACAAGGGCTCAGGGAATGGAAGGACCCCCCTGGAGAGAAAGCAGCTGGCCTTCATTCAGAGGCAACCGAGAGAAGCAGGAAGGGCCCTGGGGGGAGAGGTCTGAAAGCATCAAAGGAGGGAGGCTGGCACCCTGTGGCACAGCAGCAGCACTTTGGACACAGAAAGGGCAGGGCTGGTCAGCCTCCTCCCCACCTGCAGCCTTTGGAGGGCGTCCTTGAGCCAAACTTTCCCTTCCCCAGGCCAGGACTGAAAGCCTCTTTTCTTATGGATGCCCATTCTGCTGCAGAGGTCCGTAGGTTGATTCGACATATTTTTTATACTGTCCAGGGCTTGGGAGCTCAGCCCCGAAAAATCCCTCTGTGAGAGCTCACTGGCCTTGATCTGGAGGTTCTCTCCTCCGCCCATGGGCACTATGAGGGAGAGCTTGCTCCAGTGAGTTACTATATAATGGTAAATATCTGTAGGAGAAAGAATGGCAAAGCCTGGGGATGGCATCAAAAGAGCAATCATCCTAGAGTCTTTATGTTGTCATAAATGCATTAAGTCCATTCCCTCTTGAATTCTATTAACCTAGGACCAAAATAGTGTTAATTAACCAGGGGTGAAATTTGACCACCTCAGCCCACCTCGGCTGAGGTGTTAGCAACGATTGAATTGGTTCACCAAACTGAACCAATTCAAACCTCCCTCCGTGATTGGTTCCACCCATGCCCACCCAGTCATCAGTACGGCCGCTCACCTCTCCCATCCGCAATCCCTGTCATGTGAGATCCTGACCCTTTTTTTGTGAAGACTAAAAGGCAAAGCTCTCCAAGCGCACGCTCATTCCACTCTCTGCCCCCTCGCCTTTTCCCCATGCGCCCTCAGCTTCCAAGCCTGTTGCGCACGAGCCTCTCCGCCAGATTTCTTTCTGCACTGGCTTCTCCCTTCCCTTTCTGCTCTGTCCCATGGCTGACATCATGCTCGGGGTTTCCATCAGATGAGGAAGGGGGAGGAAGCTATGCTGAACTGCTACAGTGGCATTGTGATGGCGGCTGGGAGGACTTAAAGCAACTGTGATGCATGCCTGCTTACCTCAGGCATTTTTTTTAAAGTTAAGAGATGTGGGGGAGGAGAGGAAGGAAATTTTAACCCATTCCTTCCTCTCCTTCCCTGCCTCTCTTTCAGAAGGAGTTGTGCTCCCTCCCCCTTCTTTTGGGGGCAAACCAAGTGAAAGGGCCAGGAAGAGGCAAGGAGAGGGTGAGGAGATCCAAGCCAACCCAGGAGCACCTCTTTTTCCGCTGCCTCGGCCCTTTTTAAAATGGCCCAGCTGCAGCTCTTTCCACCGCTTCTTCACCACACTGTTCTTCCAAAGAGGCACAGGCAGGCCTAGTAACACTTAGGTAAGAGCAGCCCACTGAAGGAAGAAGCAGGAGACTGGGCAGCATTGGGCTGACTGGTAGGGAGGGAAGATAGCAAGCTAGCTTACTTGCCTGGGCACCTGGAGTTTGGGAAAGGGAAAGGCGAGGGGAGGAAAATGTACCAGAGAGGGCGGCAATAAGACTCCAGCCTGAGTGATCTGGGAGCCGATTTGCATCCTTCGGCCTGGAATGGGTGAGAGGGGGAACGGGGCCCAGTCGTGCTTTTGGGAGAAGGCTGGCCTTCAGGTGAGCATTCGGGGAGGCACCTGCAGGGGACCAGTGCTAGACAGAAAATTGTCACTTTTATTAGTCTCCTGCCAGATGCAACACCTTGGCCCTTGCTTTGCCCTCCCTCTCACAGCAGCTCAGACAAAGTGACCACACTGCTGCCCTGGCCTTGAATCCGGCTTTGTTCATCTTCCCCCACCATTTCCATTTGTTTATCAAGCTGCAGTTGTGAGAAAGTCAAAAGAGGCTTTCACAAGTGGGCGAGGAAATGATGGGTGGACAGGTGGGCCGCAGCCAGCTTTGAGGGGGGGAAAATCCCGGTGACAGTAATAGTAAAAAAAAAGGAAAGAAGGAAGGCGCCGTGTGTAGAGTTGTGAGATATGCCCACGATGCTATGGAGGAACTGGAAGGAATGGAGAAAGCCCATTTGTTTTGGCACCCACTGAATCCACAAGGCCCACTCCTCATTGGCTGACTGGCTGCTGGTGAGGGTATCTATGCGCTGCTTCCTACTGCTCTAAACGGTGGCCCCACCTTTGCCTGGGTTTCCTAAAAAGAGGAGAGCACGGGAGAGGGAGAGAGAACCCCGCATGAAACTCAGCTGGACTGATGTGTGCCAATAATACTGTTTGGGCTCTGGTGTTAGTTTGCATCGGTTCCAATGACGTGCCCAGTCTCTCGCTGTAATTGCGCAGAGTTGCCTGGAATGCACTACCGGACTCTGGTTTCTTCCCCAAACCCCCCAAACGTTAACCTTATACTATCTACTGTTGATCTCACTCCATTCTTAAAAGTTCTGTAAGGGACGTGCATAAGCCAACGTGCCTACCGTCCCTGTCCTAATGTCCCCATGTATTTGTAAATATTTCATGTATTCATATCCATGTTTATACATTTTATGTATTCACAATCAAGTTTATACTTTTTCTGTAGTCTTATATATGCTTGACAAAATAAATAAATAAATAAAATAATATAAATAAATAAATAAATAAAATAATAAAAACAAACAAACAAACAAATAGAATTGCGTAGAGGACAGGAAGGCCTGGAGGAACGTTGTCCATAGGGTCACGATGGGTCGGACATGACTTTGCAACTAACAACAAGGGCACAGAAGTGATATCGACTTGGCCACGCCCACCTATCCAGTCACATGATCATCAAGCCATGCCCACCAAGCCACACCCACAGAGCCGGTAGGGAAAATTTTGGTGTTAACCATTATTTGACTAAATTCCTGTGCATTGGCATCAGCAATAAATCACTTTAATTTAATTGTAATGTGTAGTCCTGGTCTTTCAGGCCTGACAATATCACCCCAAATATAATAAGCTTCAATTTGAATTCAAGTGAATTCAGTAGAAATAATAAAATGGGAAATTAACTCTTTTAGCATATAGGAAATGCAAGCCTATTAAGTTTTATTCATTTAACTTTATATTTTATTTTCCATGCTCAACCATTCTCTGGTTGATTGTTTAATACCCATGCCTGGTTTTTGCTATTGGTTTTTGCTATTGGTTTTTCTATTGCAAAAAATACACAAAGGATATAGAGAAATCACACTATAGTCCCTTATTTCACCTTTGTGTCCAAAGTGAAATTGTTAGCTAGAGTGTCTTTGAGTTAAATTGAATGATTTATAGTATTTCATCTTATTTTTAATACAAAACATCCAAAGTTGATCATGGCCAAATTCCACTTTTTGGATTAACTTTATGTAGAATTTGCTCCTTATATAAATCAGGAAAAATGGCAGATGATATAAGTACTGAAAGGAAACCAGGAAACGAACCTCTATTATCTCTTCTGTATTCACTTTGCTTAATTAACTTACTCATCATTTTTATATAATAGTAAATAACTGGGTTTTCTTTTTTATCTTCTAATTAAATGATATGCTTTTATCTTTCTTGAACTCAATCTACTTAGTTCTTAGCAATTAAAATGGTACTAAAACATTAAAGGATTTTTTTAAAACAAGGAATTGGAAGACTTTGCATATAGAGTCCTCCCACACCATCTCTTATTTCAGTATTATTGTTTTTTAAAATAAAACTTTATTTAAATAAACAGTGCCTCATAAGACATTTTGCCTCATTCCAATGAAAATAAAAACAAGATTTATACTAATGAAAAAACCTATTACAGTCTATATATATATATATGGAATTTCATGCAGATTCAAGCAGGGAACTCAATTGTTCCATTTCAGGTTTCAGACTCTCAAACATTCACTTGCTAGGTGAAAATAACAATTTAACTCAAGGCTCAGTAGATAATGGCAGATTTAAAAAAAGGAATGTAATTCAGAACAGAGTCTCTGGGAAAAGAAAACTTTCCTGGATAGAAACACAAAGAAGTCAAATTCAGTTCAGAGAGCCAAGTTATGTTTACTGATCAGTCCAAAGGTCAAGGTTCAGGAATCATGAGCACAGGGACAGGAACGACACAGCAGAGCAGGAAATCTGACAGCTTCCAATGAAGAAATCTGAATAAGGATTGCCTCTTAAATCAGGCTGTAAACAGCTGCTTTTACTTAAGAGATGCTTCCTTGTTTCGCAAAGAGCCTTATTGTAAGTATTATAATATTATAATACAACATTGCCAAAAAGGCAATAAGTGTGGTAAACCTAATCTTGCGTAGCTTCTTGTCCAGTAATATTACACTACTAACCAGAGCATACAAAACATTTGCTAGACCAATTTTCGAATACAGCTCATCTGTCTGGAACCTGACTGCATATTGGACATTAATACAATTGAGCATGTCCAGAGATATTTCACGAGACGAGTCCTCCACTCCACTACTGCAAAATACCTTATGCCACCAGATTTGAAATTTTGGGCTTAGACAATTTAGAACTACACCACCTTCGGTATGACAATATAATATTCACAATATTATCTACTACAATATCCTACATGTCAATGAGTACTTCAGCTTCACAACAACATACGAGCACGCAATAGATACAAACTTAAAGTAAACTGCTCCAAACTTGATTGCAGAAAATACGACTTCAGTAACAGAGTGGTCAATGTCTGGAATGCACTACCTGACTCTGTGTTTTCATCCCCAAATCCCCAAAATTTTAACCCTAGACTGTCTACTGTTGACCTCATTCCATTCCTAAGAGGTCTGTAAGGGGCATGCCTAAGCGCACCAGCGTCCCTACCATCCCTGTCCTATTGTCCCCATTTATTCGTATCCATTTTATGTATTCAAATCAAGTTTATACTTATATATGTTAACTAATATTGACAAAAATAAATAAATAAATAAAATAAAATAAACAGAAATATTTGTCAGTCACTCTCTCAGAAAGCAGTTTCCTCATTTTTCCTCCTGCTTGTGACGTTTCAGTGACAAAGAATCATTATTATCACTACAGGTAGTCCTCGACTTGCAACAACTGTCTTGCTCAGCCACGAAGATTTTGGGCTCAATTGTGGTTGTAAGTCAAGGACTGCCTGTATAGTGAATTCTGAAATAGCATTTCATTTTGAAAAATAATTAATTTTGCTTAGAAAACAAATCGGACTACAGATATAGGATGAGAAAAAGGATATATGACTTGGCAATATATTAATAAAATATAAAGTAAAACAATAACAGAAAGCAAAAGGCAGTAGTTAAAATTTAAAAATATCACAGTAGAATTAACAGACTTATTAAAAATATCTAAGAACAAATCAAGACTCCAACAATTATTGTATATGCTGAGGTAAATAAAAAGCATTTGGCAAACAGGTAGTTCTCGATAAACAAAATGAAGACCAGAATTTCAGTTGTTAAGCAAAGTACTTGTTAAGCAAGACATCATGTGACCACTTTGTTCAATGACTGCACTCCCAGCATTCCGAACAGAGATCATTAAGCAATCTTGCAAGTTAATAAGAAGATGGAGTCCTGGGTAAAGAGTGTAGAGCTACCTCAAATGGGTGGAGGAGGTCTTTCAAGGTCCAGTGCAGGCCATGTGTGAGTTAAGGGATACTGCAGAGTTGTGTAAAACTGCCATGGCCTGAAAAGCTTTGACCTGCTCCCCACCCTGCAAAATCCAGGAGGCCTCAGCCTGCTTCCTCACCAGGCCTGGTTTTTTTTGGTATGCTCGCGATGCAATTTGGAAAAGGAAACTTATGAAGCACCAAGAGAATGGGGCCTGGTTTTAAGATGACCCCAGTAAAAAGGCTGTGCCTTGCATAGGATGGAAGCACCTGTTAATTAGCTGGAGAAGAATGCTGAAGGTAAGAGGGGTGCTCAGAAAAATCAGAAATAAGCAACCATTTAGAAACTCTAGCTCATACCATACTTTCTTCTGGTACTTATATCTTAGTTACTTCTATCCTTTCTTCTTTTTTATCTTCTCTTTTATAAATCTATTCCCTAAAGTCATGTGTTGAGAGAACTACCTGTGACAGGGATCAGCTAATCAGCTAGTAACTATTTTCTGAAATTATTCCATAAGAACCTGTACACCAAGCCCCTGAATCTACTTTTTTTGTATTGATGGTAAGGAGCTGGGTCCATTTTACCCAAATAGATAATCTTCAATTATCTTCTGACAGCTCTGTTGTCATTTGAAGCAGTTGTTAAGTGAAATATGACCATTACTGTGCTTTCCTTTCCTCCTCCTCCCTCCCTCGGGAATACTCCCAAGGGGGCAGGGCAATAGCAATAGCACTTAGACTTATATACCGCTTCACAGTGCTTTATAGCCCTCTCTAAGTAGTTTACAGAGTCAGCTATTGCCCTGAACAATCTGGATCATCATTTTACCAACCTCAGAAAGATGGAAGGCTGAGTCAACCTCAAGCCAATGAGAATAAAATTGTGGAACTGCTGGCAGCCAGCAGTCAGCAGAATTAGCCTGCAATATTGCATTTTAACCATTGTGCCATTATGGCTCTATATATTGAGCACCTACCGGTACCTGTAATTGACAGAACTAATCAGTTTCATACTTTCCTTTGCCTTTGCCTCTTAACCACTCCTCTACCAGTTGGAAGGCTCACCAGGGTACTGGGATAATTAGCAAGAAGAGAATTAATGTTTGTATTTATGTTAATTGGAAAGGAAGGGATTACAAGAGAGTAACCAGCCATACAATGATATACAATGGGGAATATACATCAAAAGGAATTTGGGGGCACCAGTAGCCCAAAGTGCATTACAGAACAGCTTGGTTATTTCCCATTGCGTGCCTACTTAGTGTCTTTTAATTCTTTCCCCTCCAATATCTCGGGGAGGGGAGAAAAAAACAGGCCAGGCATAGGAGTTTGCCTACAGAGATTGGTTGAGGTTTTATTTCTCCCTCCCCCTTAATTTAAGCAATTTCTCTGTTTTATGTGGGGGAGTAGGAAGGGGAGGGGGGAAAGTTTCAGCCATGAGTATTCATAGCTCATTCATGTGGTTCTGGACATAAAACTACAAAGTTTCCAAACAGTAGTTACTGCCAACAATGAAGTAAGCCAAAATCAGGAAGAACTGCTAACAATCTTTTAACTTCTTACCAAGAGGATGAATCACAGCAACACAGAGTTATAACATTGAGGAAAAAATAGCTGGAAAATCGCCTTTTCTGTTTTCCTAGGCCAAAACAACAACAACAACCCCAAGAAGTCAACTTTAAGTCCTGGGAGTCCTTGACTGAACTTATACATATATCTTTTAATGGTGATTTTTCTCAACCCATTGAAACAGTATGAATTTTGCAATGGATCCTCCCAGTTGGTCTAATATACCATCAAAACAAAGAGTTTTCAGATTTTGTTGGTTCAATTCATTGTCCACCTTTCTACTCAAGCACTCAAAATCTCCAAGGATTTAGCCAAAATAAGACCACTGTACATTAATAATCATCCCTGACATATAGTTTACATAGAGCGATAGAGATACTGAGTACATGATATAGAGCCTATATGGCAAGAAGTCCCGACAGATTTCTATCCCTGAGGAGAATTCCTGAGGAACCCACAGCAACTTAGAAAGAGCTTCCTGTTCATTTTCCCCATTTCCAGAACGCACAGACTTCATTCACTCTCCCCTTGGTACTTGAAGGAAAGGAGAGGTCCCAGTTTAACACCTGACTGCCTCCCTCCCATTCTAAAAGTCCTATGTAAAAAAGATTCTGGACATCAATTGTCTTCAGGGACCCTTCAGTCTGATCCCATCAGAAGACATCAACTGCTGTTTTTATCTGCTCCTGCCAGAACCATTCACATGGACAATTACACTCACTGCTATCCTTTTCTCTCAATAATTACTGAAAAAGAGGGACCACAGGGAGTTTGGTTATTTAAAAGGTAAGCTGTTTGTATTAGACAAATATTATACAGGAAGACATTTTTGGCAATGCTCGTAAATGCATCGCATATTTAGTTTGTATCAAGAAGGATTATTTTGGAATGAGACTTTCAAATAATTTTCTGGTTTCATTACCCACTGCTCTCAGTCATTAGTGAGGCAATGTTAGTTTCTTTCATTTTCCGTTCGATTTCATTTTCACATTAGTTGAAGCATTTTGCTTTTTTTAAGGTCAGGTGAAAATTTATCTACAAACCATTATAACTATAGATATTTTGCACAAACACCTTTCCCGTATATTCCATAGTATATTTTCTACATTTATTTTCCCCAGGACACATGTATATTTCTGTATGCACTAATTTGTTCAAAGAATCATGCCACAAATTTCACTTCAATTCCTAAACATTTGAAAAATAGAAGTTTAGTCAGTTTCCATAAAATTACAATATGCTCTCTGTTCCTTAAACAGTATTGTAGGCACTGTCCTGGTGGGAAATCTCAAACTTTAATAGCTAATTATAAACGATCAATCAATAACAATTTCCAATCTGACTATAGTTCCCCCAATTCCCTGTACTGCCTATAAATTGTTTCCTAATCTCCTGAGAATAACATTCAGGAGCAGCCTTTCCAGGGAGGATATGAGCCCATTTTCCCACCTTCCCCTGGACACATTGTTCATTCTTGCATTCCTACTTATAAAAGGTGGAATTGACAATTCTCTGGCATAAACATTGGCAGATCCAGATTAACAGCAGAATTGGAGCAAATGGAAGACTTTAACCAGCCAAGATTTTGAGAATCAAGAGCTAGGAAGAAACACAGTTCAAAAAAGATTATGAAAAGACAAGAGGAGAAAGAACAACGAGATCAGAGAATAAAAGAAAGAGAATATAGTTAAGTGTTAAGAGTCTCTTATTTCTTCAAGCAGCAAGCACAGTATTCAGCCCTCACTATAGTTCATTGGATAGTTAAATATAGACAAAAGTCAAATGGGCCCCTTTATAATTTAAGTTATTGTACTTTCTTCTTTCTTTATTCCTTAGGTCCAAATTGGAAAAGTACAAAGCAATGTTTCCATTAAGCCATGGAAAAGGCAGAGAAATGAAGTGTCATAATTAATTACTACAATTATAAGAAAAAACACTTTATACTGTATTGACAAAAGAGAATAAACTTTAATACTTTCATCTTAGTATACAATCCAAATTCTCATCTAGCCATATTTCTGCTATGTTTGAGCTAGAGAGTTTGCCACCTGCTGTAATAGTTCAAAGAGTTTATATTTGAGGTGTCTTGGGAATCAATTGGAACCTTTTAGGAATATTTAGTTATGCAACTTGATAAATTTAGTGAAAACAGTTTGTTATTTGTACTATATATGTGGAATAAATAATATTTCAAAGTCTATGTTACAGCAACACCTTTATTAAGCCAACTCAAATTCTGAAAATAGCATGCAAGCTTTTCAATTATTCAGATCATACCTGAAACTTTGTCCCACATGTCATTTTAAGATCATGATGAAAATCATTGTCTCAGGCTTTGATACTAAACGTTCTCTCTGTCATTTTAATGCTTTGTTGAATATGTTGCTGATTTAGGATTTTTGTATATCTTTAAAAGCTTGTTACACTGTTTATGAATTTTAATTTGGTCAAATAACAATATGGACAGTGAACTGAACAAATGGGATTAATTTGACATGAAATCAAAAGAACAATGTAGAGACATGCATGGTAGTGATTGATATATCAAAGAGTAGAACTGAAAGAGTGATTAGATGGACTTGATGAGATTCTTTTTTTTAAATAATTTTTCTTAAACAGTTTTTTTTTTAAACAAAGCAAAAAAGAATTTTTTATCATTTTCTTCTTTTCAACATTTTTGCATCAGTATACATTTCTACACATCCACTAAGATGAGATTCTTAAGTGAAGAAAAAATGTTTAAAGAACAAAAGCCAATATAGGTATAACTGCCTGTATAAGTTATGGATAGATGGAATCAATATGGTCTGCAAGGAGAGAATAATGGGCAGAAGGAATATCCTTCAGGAACAGAAGAAAGAACTACTACCAAGACAATGATCAGATGTAAGAAACTCAAGTCCAGGGCAGAACTGCAACTTAGAAAACAACTGAGACAAGACCACACCAAGTTCTCATGAAGATAAAGTGGGATGGGAAAGCACATTTAGGCTTGCAAGATTTTGTTACATTAATAACATAATAAAAGTATATGGGTCTGCATGACCTGGTTTACTAGTTTGGTCTGACATATAGAGAGGTATGAACAAATATAGTGAATGTGATGTAGCATATTTTATAATAAACATAGATAGCCAAATCTACAGACAACTACTACTCATAAGAACATACCAGAGGATCCCCAATAATACAAGTAAAATCTATATTTACAGGTAATAAACTGTTATTTCTTTCGCTGAGCTGAAAGAAAAAGTAATGCGAAAACTTCAGAAGTCTCAACCTGGACTGGAGATTGTAGCTGTTCTGGATTATTACACTGCTGAGAACTATGGCCTTTGCAAGCAGCAAGTAGAGAAACACTAGAGAAATCAAGTGCTTCTTTACTGTTCCACTGTGACTTAGAGGACTGCTGAGTGTGGAAAGTTAAAAGCATGACTGGATGCAGAGATTAGAACAATGAACTAATAAGGGACAAATTGCTCTGATTTGCAGTGTAATTAACTGCATCCCCAATTCTATTCCATATGGTTAATGATTTCATCAGCATCTCCTTATGGGCCTATTTCCCTGTAAATCACACCATACTTTTCCCTTCCTGATTAATATAGCAGGAGTAAATGGCCTAGCAGGAGGTTCTAGTTTACAAGATCCCATGTTTAAAGCTTAAAAAGGAATAGGTGAAGTAATAACCTAAGAGTGGGGAAAGGTTCCATAGGGAGCATCTAATGGAAGCTACAAAGTGGAGACATTTAGCACCATTCAGCTTTAGAGTAAGCCCTCTAGACTGAACCTCTTTAAGAGTTCAATCCTTGAAAAATAATTGCCTGACAAGTAAAAGAATAGTTTTATATTATCCCCTGTGGTCTGAGTCATGAAAAATGGCTTATCATATTGCTGCTTCACTATTTTCACTGATTTTAATGTGATAATGGTTAATTGTTCACTTGTTATGGAGCTAATCAGAATCACAACTTTATTAAAAAACTGTTGATATGACTGCATCCTTCTTCATATAAACTCTGTTATTTTCTTCCCATTGGTGATATGCACCAAAGACAAATTCCTTGTGTGTCCAATCACACTTGGCCAATAAAGAATTCTATTCTATTCTATTTGTGATTTGAAATTCCTGTAAGCAGGAAACTACAAAAAGCTAGACAGCAGCTGTAGTCACATACTGGTACT
Source organism: Pseudoxenodon macrops (assembly GCA_032467955.1). Taxonomy (NCBI): domain Eukaryota; kingdom Metazoa; phylum Chordata; class Lepidosauria; order Squamata; family Pseudoxenodontidae; genus Pseudoxenodon; species Pseudoxenodon macrops. The sequence goes on from JANHFT010003498.1 coordinate 93,647, forward strand.
CCTTAATTTACTACTGAATAACAGAGTTGTAAGGAATCTTTGGGATCTTCTAGTCCTAGGGGATGTAGTGGCTAAGATGCTGAGCTTGTTGATCGAAAGGTTGGCAGTGCAGCGGTTCGAATTCCTAGTGCCATGTAATGGGGTGAACTTCCGTTACTTGTCCCAGCTTCTGCCAACCTAGCAGTTCCAAAGCACGTAAAAATGCAAGTAGAAAAATAGGGACCACCTTTGGTGGGAGGGTAACAGCATTCCAAGTGCCTTTGGCATTTAGTCAAGCCAGCCACATGACCATGGAGACGTCTTCGGACAGTGCTGGCTCTTTGGCTTTGTAACGGAAATGAGCACCACCCCTTAGAGTTGGGAACGACTAGCACATATGTGCGAGAGGAACCTTTACCTTTACCTAGTACTATAGCCCCAGCTCAGGCAAGAAACCCTATGCCATTTCAGACAAATGATTGTCCTATTTTGTTTTGAAAACTTCCAGTGTTGGAGCAGCCACAACTTCTGGAAGCAAGTCGTTCCACTAATTAATTGTTCTAACTGTCGGGAAATTTCTCCTTAGTTCTAGGTTGCTTCTCTCCTTGATTACTGGTAGTTTTCATCCATTGCTTCTTGTTCTGCCCTCAGGTGCTTTGGAGAATATCTTGACTCCCTCTTCTTTGTGGCAGCCCCTGAGTTATTGGAACACTTCTATCATGTCTCCCCTAGTCCTTCTTTTCATTAAACTAGACATGCCCAGCTCCTGCAACCATTCTTCATATGTTTTAGCTTCCAGTCTCCTGGTTGCTTAGTGACTGGTTGCTTAGTGACTATGTGAGGTTACAACCAACCTGAAAAAGGAAGTTTATGACCTGGATCCAAAATACTGACATGACCACACCTCAGGCATTCAGCAGCACATCTGCATTAACAGCCCTCTGCAGCATTCTACAATCACGTGACCGCATCTTATCATGACTTTTCTGAAAACCAGCACTTCCAATTTTCAGAAAAACCATGCCCATAGTGAACTACTGGTTTGCTTAATGACCACTGTATAAACATCATAAACAGTTTTATGACCGTTATACAACTATTATGGGCAGACCCCATTATGGTCATAACTTGAGGATCAGCTGTACTTAATTTGTTTAGAAAGATATTTGTGTTCATACAATGTAACAAAATTTAACTGATCAAAAAGGATTAGATTTATACAGCAAAAAAAATAAGGTAAAAGTCAAACTTTGCTCTGCAATGCTGCTGCTAGATTTTTAACTGACCTGTTTAAGTACTTTGTGCAAACATAGCCAAGAAGTATCATTATTAAATTCCATTTTGTACTAATTCCTGCCTGAGAATCACACTTAGCATGGTTACACTCCTTATCTTACTTTTGGTTCTTGAATGGGAATTTTATACTAGGTGTGAACTGATCTAGTTAGGACAGTTCACTGATAAGATAGTAGTAAGTAAATTTCCACCAGGTACAGCCACTAAAATTCCTAGGAATGCTGCAGTGCCATCACAAAACATTTTGTACCTCATAACCATCATTATAACACCGCCAAGGCTAATCTGGAATGTCTAATCTGTGTAAAAATGCAAAAGCAACATCATGGTTACAAGAAACTCAGCTCCATCAGGCCCACAAAACGAAGCAAAATGTTATTGCTAATACTGTTCTAATATTTGGATAGACTTTCTCAAATAGCTTCCAAACAGACAATGCTAAAGCAGATATGATAAAAACCATTTCATGACAAGTTCTATCTGCATTAGCATGGAAACTCCAAATATATTTGGCTTGCAAAAACTTGCCATCTTTCTCATATCCCATCCTTTGTCTGTCCATTCACTATTATCAATATACGGTAGACCTCCAATGCCTTGAAACTGGGATTTTTGTTTTACGCCTTGTATTTATTATGTAGTACGTAAAATTCCATATGCAATTGTGATAATAGCAGTTGTAACAATTTTATACTCACGTTTAATACATCGATTTGTTCTAGGAGCTGTTGTCCACCCTGAGCAGCATTGTCCCCCACAGACATTTGGTCTAAACAGTTAGAAATGACAAAATTAATAACCTGAAACTTCCTTAACTTCCAGACCATTCGGCTATGACTACTTTTGAAAACTACTTTCTGCATTGAATCAGGGAATCAGTTTGAATGCTGAAATCAACAGGATCCCTTGGATTAAACTGGATTATTCCAACAATTTGTGTTTATATAGAGAATTGTTTTTTTCTGAATCCAAATTGATCTGATTTTCTGAATCAAATTGTAATTTGGAATTCTATTATAAATTTGAATTGGCATTTGCACAATTAGTATATCCCACAAATTAATTTCTCAAAGGTGCTCTCTACCATCCTGCTGAGAATATTGTTTGGCCAGAAATTTTGATTCAAATGAATGTGTTAATAAAGGTACATGTCCTCTATTATAGCATGACAACTTCCTATTTGTTTTATTAAAAAAATAAGGTAATGATAAAGAAAGTTTCCTATTTCCCTAAAAGGAGAGAAGAACACTTTGGCCTTCCAAAGGAAAGGCAAGCTTTAAATTGAATATATCATTACCCTCAAATGCCATCTGAGAAAGAGAAAAATATATTTTTAATCTATTAAAATGCTGCAGTTTGGAAAACTCTAATCAGGTTTCAATGTTTTGTCTCCCAGTGCACCTACATTGAGATTAACAATCCCAGTCTTTCTTCTCCTTCAAATTTGATGCTTGTAAATTCCTCCATTTTACAATTGTGAGTTTGAGAAATGCTGTACTTAGTCAAAACCAACCAAACTTTGGCTTAGTCTAATGTATGAATCCAGCATTTTTCTTCTTCAGATGCATGTTGGCATGACCATATCATAAAGCAGTGTTTTTCAACCCCATGCTGGCTGAGGAATTCTGGGAGTTGAAGTTATCTATCTTAAAATTGCTATATCCATCTTTCATACCAGACAAGATAAGACACAGAGCTTGAGTTGAAAGTTTCCCCAGTGAGTTTCCATGCCTAAGAGCAAACTAAAAGCTGAGTCTGTCTGTGCAGCATATTGACCACTATACCACACTAACCAACCATAGCCTCCTATTCCTCATGTTGGATTTGCTAACTCGATTGTTATACGTTTGTAACAAATGACTTACAAAGGAAGAAAACACTTCTCATTCTAGCTCAGATTGCTGGCATAATCTGACAGATTTCCATAGGCAGAACCACTCACCCTGCCCAGAACACAGACCTAGTTGTAAACCACTGAGAGACATTGGCAGTACATCAAGTTAAATAAAAATTAAAACCCCTGAGTAAAGAAGTCAACTCCTGCTGACTTCATGCTAGAGACTTTATGTTCCAAAGGGAATAAACTCCAGAATTTTGGCAAATTTACTAACCCCTCATGCTTCTTGAAAAGAAAACTACATTGCTAACACCTGATTATTCTCTTTAGTATTAAACACACTTACTGGTTGGGTTTTCATTGGTAAGATTTTACCTTAGATCAGTGTTTTCATAATCTTCTAGTGACTGATCATATTTTTTTCTGAATTAAATCTGGAAGCACGCAACCCTGACAATAGTTCAGGATTTTTAGAATAATAAAAAGCAAAACTACCGTAGCTTGGATAAAAGGAAGTCATTCTAAGTGTGCCTCCTATTTCAAATAAGGAATAGTGATTCATACAGAGAGATGACAATTTAATAAATCTTAACCCAGTTGGAGAGCTACATGTATTTTTTTTAATGTTGAATGCCAAAGAGTCATACCCATTGCTGTGATATATAAAATTATTAAAATTAGAGCTATGAATGTAGCAGTTCCAGAGTAAAGGCAAACTATTACGTTTAAATGAAGCTAGATGAAGTCAGAAATTTAGCTTTCTTAAATTATTTATCCCAGTTATACTTGCCTTTCTACTCAATTTCTAGCCTTGACTAACAAATAAACCCAATAAAATATAAACATATATCCAAATAAAGTGTTTTTCACTTACAAAGTACATATTCATATAAATCTTCAAAAACCTTAACAAAATGTACATCATACATGAAACATCTCCAACAGAGTTCAGAATTAGAGAACTACGGCTACTAGAAAAAAAGGAAAGGTCAATTTTACTGAGGTGAAGAGCAAATAACTTTTCCATTTCTGGTGGAGAATTTTCATAGGGCTCTGACAGTGGGGCTATGCTAAAATCCAGGGAAAGCTAAAGCGACTGTTGGTTTTCTTTAGTCTACACCAATCTTCTGAGCATCTGGTTGCAGTTAAATAATTTTCTCAACATTTGAGTGACTTGAACAGTGTGTGGCTTTTGTTGCCTCAAAAAGAATGCAAAATAAATTCCTGCTACTTTGAGGATCACCACATGTTTACAGCTTAAAGAAGGGTGATGCTCCTAGAAGAAGTTAACAAGCCAAGCTGCCTTTGTGGCATGTTCAGCTCTGAATGTCTGCTTAGCAGTACAGATGGCAAGATCGCAAAGTTCCAACTGGCTCCAATTGTTCTTCCAAAGCAGGGAATGCAACAGCTTCTACCCACCTGCTTTTCCAGATGAAACAGCTTCCAAGTCCTTTTGGGGAAGGGACGAGAACGTTAGTTCCATTTTTTTTAAATACTTAAAAAGTAATCTTATGCAGAAAGAAGTGGATGAAGGGCTATGGCTCCTGGCAGCCTTTACTATACATTTATTTAGGTTGGTTGAGCAGCTGGCCCAATTTTACAAATTGGTAAATATGACTGGTTTGACCCACAAAGTGGACACTTGGCTTCTGAATATACCTCATGTAAACTGATGTACAGGTAAGAAACAAGGATCAATGGGTGGAAACTAATCAAGGAGAGAAGCAACTTAAAACTAAGGAAAAATTTCCTGACAGTTAGAACAATTAATCAGTGGAACAACTTGCCTCCAGAAGTTGTGAATGCTCCAACACTGGAAG
>JANHFT010003498.1:116772-138442 GCA_032467955.1 Pseudoxenodon macrops
CTACTCTGGGACCAGCCGCAGGTGATATTTGCTGGTTCTCCAAACTACTCAAAATTTCCACTACCGGTTCTCCAGAACCATTCAGAACCTGCTGGATTTCACCCCTGATTTGTACTCTGTAGCACCCACCCACAATGCCACACCTCCTCAGTCCTTTCCTGGGACTCCTGGCTCTTCAGTTAACAGGCCTGGGGTTACAAAGGCAACTAGAACTGCCAGAATTCTTGCGGCTAAATGATGTGGTTACATGATGTCATGCTTTATAATGGCATTACGCAGCAACACAAATTCCAGTTCCAATTGTTGTTGTAACCTGAGACTACAGGTAGACAAATTAACATAAATCGTAAGACAGAGCATTTGAATACTGCTTTTCAGTGATGGATGTAATGGTGGCATTTTTTTTCTCCTGAAAGTAACTTTTGCTCTGCAGATTACCAGTGTAAAAGAGCAGGAAGACATCACTGAGCTGTATGAAAAGATGTTGCAGAAGCAAATACCAACTCTTGAGTGAAGGCTGAATTCAAACTCTATTGTTTTGCGAAGGCTGGGTCAGAGTCCCAGGAGTTGTGCGAAACATATGTCCAATGGAAACAGAGTAACTCATAGATGTTTAGGCTTACTGCAAGCTCAAATATAACCAGTCAAGGAACATGCAAGCGCCGTCAATGCTTAGTCCAAGATAAAATTAGAACTCTGAAGAACTCATGACCTGGCCAGACTTTCTTGAATTGTTTTGTCTGAAATTTAGATTTACAAAATGAAATGGGCTCTTTATAAGCTTTATTATGTAATCCTACCTACCAATTCTGAGGAGCAACAGTATAAACCGTTTCCTTATATGAGCATCATAATAAAATGTAATTCCACAAGTATGTGGGCAGCAATATAGTTTAATATGTTCTAGTTTAAAGGCATCATAATCTTGGCTACCTTTGAAATACCAGACGCCACACATGACCTTGATAAATGCACAAAGCTGGCAGTTCCTCTTACAGCCCTCTACATGATCTTTTCTGTGATTGGTTTTAGATAATTTCCCTAAATCAATTTAAAAGATGCCTTAACAAAACCTGCAAAACACTTTACCACTCAGTGATGCTATTTTCATAATAGAAATCGAAACAATATTTTATTAGAGAAGTCCTTCATTTTTCATCTACTTAACGTATTATATAACACTTAACAGGACAAGAAGCAACGGGTGGAAACTAATCAAGGAGAGAAGCAATTTAGAACTAAGGAGAAATTTCCTGGCAGTTAGAACAATTAATCTATGGAACAACTTGACTCCAGAAGTTTTCAATGCTCCAACACTGGAAGTTTTTAAGATGATGTTAGATAACCATTTATCTGAAGTGGTGCAGGGTTTCCTGCCTAAACATGGGGTTGGACTAGAAGACCTTCAATGTCCCTTCCAAGTCTGTTATTCTATATTAGTGTAATTTAGATCATTAATTAGAACCATGAAATAAGACTCTGTAGCCCAAAAGGAAAGCTTCAACTTTATTCTTCCAAATATTTTCTTACATTGAACGATGAAGTGCTTGTAAGAGAGGAAATTTAAAACCCACTTTATAAGACAGTATGTTAGCAGTCACTCCTAAGTAATCAAATAGTTATCCTGGGAGGACAAGTTTCTCACTAAGTCTGCATTGCTTTCTTGATCTGACATAGACACTCTTCATTGGCAGAGTACTGTAGGGAAGAAAATTGCTCCAAGTGGCCCAACCATCTGTAACTGATTTAGTAGTTAGTCATGAGGAACAAAACCTTAGATAGGTCACCGAAGCTTCCTGAGTCATAACAGGATGTCTTTTTTTCCACTGCTTTAAGTCCAAGACATGTGTTTGTCTTTTGTGATTATGTTCTTCAGGACTGAGTTCCATTTGCATTTATTTTCATCCTCATCTTAAATTACAGAGATCCATAGCATTTAATCTTCAGGATTCGTTTATACTGCTTGCTAGATTTCCACATTCAGGGCATCCACAGGGAGGGTCAAAAAGTTATGATGAGGGAAGCTCCAACTTTTTTACATTTATCACACACACTTTGTCCCACTAAATTAAGACTGGGGAATGTTGTTCTTTAAACAACAACTTGGAGATTTGCTTTACTTTCAGAAGGCATGCTGTGCTTTAGACAGTGAAAACATACATGTGTAAGTGTTGATAAGACGAGTCCTGAAATATATCTCCTTCTTGCATAGCAGAGACCTCTAGGGTCAAACAACTACACACAAGCTCTATTTAAATGTAATCCTAAAGCTCTTCTTTAGCATACTGCATTACCCAAAGCAAGCTTCACACAATTTCTGCTCAGCCCTTGACACAACTGCTGGTCAAAGACTTCTTTTCAGTTTCTATAATCACACTTTAGTTTCTTTTGAATTCTAAGTTGTGATTGATATCTTTTCCACTTTATTAAAATAAGGCAGTTTTGTTCATCAGCCAGAAGCTGCCTTGCTTCTGTTAAAATGAAGGGTATGTATCAAAGTTCAAGCCAACCATTAAACTCTGTTTATTTGTGGGTTTAAAAAAAAATCATACTATATTGAAGATGAAAACCAAATGATATTACAACTTAATCACACTCACACACACACTTGGATACACACTTTCTTTTAAAAGAAAGTCGAGAGAAATGCATGCTTCCAACCTGCTTCACTGTGGAAGTGTCATGGATGTTTGAACAGCCTAAGTTTGGATTGCAATAGTAAATACATTGTAAAAACTGCATAAACTTTGGAGGGATCAAGTATCCAGTCCCAAGCCAATAGGGTGACTTTGAGCTACTCTCTGTCCTAGGAAGGAGTCAATGACAAGCCACATCCAAAAACATTACGAAGAAAACTGCAGGGAGAAGGGGAAAGAAACCCAAACCAAACCAAACCATGTACAGGCCCCTGTAAGGAAGCATTTGAAGATGAGAATCACAATTCACATTTATAATCTCAAATACTGGACAGAATAGAAGCTATTTTAGATTATTGAGACTTTTGCTTGCACCACTTTAATCAGGCAATCACTTTAAAGTATTGATCTCTCCCTAGTGGCTATACTGCTGTCCATAGGTCTTCCAACAAAACTAGCAATAACATTCCTTCTGGAATTTCCACAGAATATTTCCTGTAAATAACTTAATGGGATGAAATCTGCTCCACAATTATTACATAAAGATTCTTATTATTCTATCATTCTGCTTCCTCTTGAAAATAAATAGTGGATTTTTGTCCTTAGGATCCAACATGGATATAATTTTTAGATATTTTGAATAACAATGTTGTTTTGAATTGAAGCATAAACAGCAATAATAGCAAGATCTTTTATTAATGCCAATTTATTGGTTTGATTTTATGAGTATTTGTTTTATTGTGTTTACTGTAAACTACCTACAATCTTATGATCTGGCAGCATACACATGTTGGCAAGTGAAATAAGCAAAAAAATATGCTACTATTATTACTCAAAAATGATAGATTTTGTTTCATCAAATACAGGTGAAACTTTCTGAGATTGTGGATTTGGGGTTTTCATGAGCTGTAAGCCATAATCATCACAATTATGACAAATCACGGCTTGAACTATCTTGCTTTGCATGTAATGAGTCTATCCCATATATTAGTTTCACCTTTTAAGTTGCATTACTGAAAAATGAACTTTTGCACGATATTCTAATTTTTCGAGTTTCACCTGTACAGTCCCCAAATAAATAGAACTCATTTTTCACTATAAAAAATCAACTGCATGTTAAATTATCTAAATAATCTACATATTCCTGATTAAAACACATTGTAATCTCTGGTTACCATCTTAAGGAAATGATATAGTAGCAATTCATCTTTAATCATAAAAGTAACTTAATTTTAGCACAATGACAGCAAATTATCCAGTAAATGTTGAGATAATGCTGATTAATATGAAACCAATTAAATGAAAACTAGATCAGTGTCAGACAAGACACATATACATTTTTTAGAATGGGTGACAAATGGATGGTTGTCTGTTACTTCACTTGTGAAGCCTACAACAAGGGTGTCAAACTTGCGGCCTGTGGGGCAGATGTGTCATGTGCTGGCCCCGCCCAGTTTAGCAAAGGGAGAAAAAGTCCCAATATGTCACGTGACAACACTGTGACCACTTGAGTTTGACACCCCCGGTCTAGAACTACATTACAAATGTTAGCAAACCAAAGTATGAATGAAGAAATACCTGAGAAAGTATCTTCCCCACCCACCCACTCCCACATATCCCACTTCATTATTTAAAACGTCCCGTCTTAGAAACAGTGACAGACAAATCATATTTCAAATACTTTATTTATAGTACAAACTATTTACATTAGAGGCTTACATAATCTTGCTGAATCCTACCTGGAACTGGCCACTGGGAACTGGCCCTGACCAAGCTAAAGTAACAGGTCTTGATATTAAAGCATGCAAGATAGCCTCATATGTAGGGTACCCTATGGTATCCAATCCAAGAGACAGAGATCTACAGGAGCCTACATCACAAGCTAAATCTCTATCCCTGGAATTATTCCATATTGGGTGAAACAAACAAGGACCAAAGAAACATAAAACCTATTCAGCACTCACATGTGTGTGCATACACACTAGAGTTGGTTACAGCACAGCCTGCATCACGACACACGAAAAGAACTGGAGTATCATAACTGGTTTAGGGGAGAATTAAGCAGCAAGGATTTAGGAAAATGCACTGAAACTATAAAGTACTGGGACAAATGTGACCCTGTCAGTTAAGGGAATGCTGAGAAGCACAGAGAGTATATTTTTAGCTAAGGACAAGGGGCATCTACCACTGTTTTGACTCAGCTTACGTAAGAAGAAAACCCTTGGCTTCTGCAAAGTGGCAAGAGTGCCAAATGCATTTATTAATAGAGTGGTTTCAAACAGAAGATGTCTGCTGAATATCCAGCCACTCAATCCTCAATTTTAAAAAAACAACAACAACAACTGAGCTCTAAAGAAGAAACAAAGGGATTCCTGAGGAAGATGTAGCAGAGCCAGCCTCCAGCCATGCCTGGGAATGCCCTTGGGAGGTCAATGGAGCAAAAGAAAAGACTGGAACAGCATCAAGAAACACCCCCACCCTCTAAATCATCACCTGGCTGAGCTATGCAGCATAGACTTTGTTTGGTCCCCTGGATGAGCAAGTGGGCAATGAGTGTTTCAAGGCATTTACAAGCCTTAATTGCACTGACCAGAGAATTGATTCTTAATACAATCAAGATGGTACCTACATGCTTTTTTTTTCTTTTTAAAAAAACCAGTTGCTTAAAGGAGAAAAAATGGCTGCCAATGGAGAAAAATACAGTGTTGGTCTCTAAGAATGCCCCCCCCCCCCAAGGAAGGGATCCCTGAATTATTTCAATACTCAATAGTCCCAACGTTTTTGGCAAAATAATGGCTTGAACGTCTTTATAAATGTGGTACACATTCAAACGAAGAAAAAGTTAACAATATTCAATGAGGCAGATTTTCAAACTCTCTTATTTTTTATAATTTGCAAATGATTTCTATTGATGATGGAGAAGTAAAACCGCAATATGAAAACGGTATCATAAGACATACCCATTCTTCTCCAGAAAATTAGAGCCTCAGTATGTAGCAGAATGACTTCTTTTAGCAGGTAATGACACTATCATCTCTAGTCATTGGTATCTGTCTCCTCTGACCAGGATAAATGCACTTTAGGTGCCAACAAAATACTCAGCTTTATTATCCAATCAGATTTTGGCTTTGTTGACAAAAATTGGTTAAGCCGCCAGCTGGAACCCCTGAATTCCCACTCATTATTGCCAAGGAAATGGGATGCTTAAAGTGTTGTAATTGAAAAAATACTCATCAATAACATAGGACAACTCACACAGTTGCCCCCTTTTGGTTCAAACTGTAGTGCACTGTGTTGCCTTGAAAGCCCACTTCATCCATGTCAGTAATAAACAGCTTCAATATCTATCAGCTGGATGGAATGCTTCTGATGCAGAACACAGGAAAGAAAAATGCTGGAATAACTGCCTTGTTTAACTACTCTCTGCCTGACTCAAGACACAGAAACAACATTTTTGCTACCATTATTTGAACAGAGGTTCCTAACAAGAGGCTCCCCATAGCTTCTGAACTCAAACTCTCATGAGCCTTAGTTTCCACAATCAATTAGTGAGCATCCACAGCAGAGATAGCAGCATCTGGAAGGCTACAATATTCTTTAACTTCACTGGCAAAAATCAGTGGAAACTCTTCCATCGTTTTAACAGCTCCTCCTCCACCTACTGGTTGGAGGACCAAAATCACTGTCAAGGATCAGCACTTGTGCTCCAGTAATAGAGTTCTTGTTCACCAACCAGAACAACAAGTGGCATCGTGCAGTGCAAGGTGGCTAAGAAAATTAAAAGCTTTCCGGTAACATCCAAGTAAAAAGGGGATTGCTTACATGAAAACTAAGGTCAAGGCATGAAAAGATATGAAGATTTCCTGTAATCTGGGGATTCAGGGGTCCCAAACTCATCTAGTCACCTCCCCAAAGAAATAAGTTATATAACTATCCTAATCGCCTGCTGTACCAAGCTGCAACACTGGTTTGCATGCTTCTTCCCATCAGAAATTCCAGGCACATCATGCCCATGAAATACAACTCCAATCTCACTCCACCGGTGAACCCCAATTCATGACAGGTGCCATGCTGAAAAAGGAGTGATCAGCATAAGACTCCGAATTGTTCCAATTCACATGGTGCCCTTTTTGTGCTCTCTGCTGCCTTTCGGACGGGCGACAAAAGGATCAGTGAAGTAAGACTGAGCCTTGCCCTGAAGAATTAAGCAAGGTAGTGATTTCCTCCAGGAGGGTGTCAGAGCATACCAAAGCCCTCACAGCCCTCACTGATGGCCAGCTGTAGCATCTTGTGCACCTCTTCATAAGAATCGTAAGTTGGGAGGCACAGCTGGTTAAAACTGAAAGAAAGAACACAGCTTATAAATACAGAATGTGAAACATCGAAACCTATGCTTTCAATATTTCCTATGCAAGAGAATAGGTATTTAACTATTCATAGTACAACACACCCACTGCAAATCATTAGAAACACTTTAGCCGTGAAAAACTTGATTATCAGAATGAAACTTGCTACAGATAACAAAGAATCTCTTAGAAGATACTCACCAAGTATGGGCTGTAGGAAGTGTACTATGTGTTGGAGCTGCAATAATTTGGAACGATGGACAAAGTGCAGCAAATCCTCCAGGAGGCAGCTGAGAAGAACCAGTGGTAAATTGCAGCAGTCTAGCCAGTTCCTCTTGTGTAAAGCTAGAAACTACTGTCCAAAACCAGCGCATCACCTAGAAGTTATAGTAAAGGTCAGGGAAACAAGAAGAATGCCGAATTATTAAGTGAGGAGACAGGTACATTGCTAAATTTATAGCAAAATAATCACCCTAGATGCCATAGATAGCCAATTCCGAAGATGATTTTTAACAAGTGAAGTAAGATGTCATACACACACAGATACATACAAATACATTTCAATTACAAAGAAAGTACACATGCTTAAAGAACATTTTTAGGTTTACACCAGTGGTTGCCAACCTTTTTTTGGCCATGCCCAACCTAAGCATCTCTAAAAACCTGATTCCCACTCAACCCCCCAGACATATAATTCTTACTATTTAAAAAGTAAACTCCTACTCACGCGGAGGAAGCCTAAAAGGCCATTAACTTAGTTTAAACAAGGTTCCAATTGCCCCCATTAAAAATCAAATTGCCCCCATGTGGGGCGTGGGCGCCACACGTTGGGAACCGCTGGTTTACCCAGAAAGAAGAAATCTATAGATTTCAGCAACACAGCTTATACGTTTAATAATTATGTTTTAATTATGCCTCCCTCAACATATAAAGCATTGTTCTTTTTTCCCCATAGAAAATCAACATTGTTATTATCTTCATCACTGAGATGGAGGAAGGAATTCATGCTACCTTCTCTCGGAAGTGCCATGAACCACCCACTACCACAGCGTGTGCTTTGAAATCACAGACGTTGATATCTCCTGTGCCGCACATCAGCAACTGGAAAAAAGTAAACATCATTTTCTAAAAGAAAAACCCTTCTGATGTTTTTCTTTCAAACCACACACATCATCCGGTTAACTTTAAATGCTCAGCATTAAGAATAGAAACATTTAATACCAAGCTCAGATGCTGAATTGTCTACATGATTATAGCCAAACGACACCAACCAATGAACAACAAGGAAGTTCAGCATTTTCATAAACATCTGTAATTTGTAAAATATTATTTTGCAAACATTTTTAAGTATACATAAAAGACCAAGCTCACTTTCTTCTTTACTGTAATGTTATAATGCTAATGTTACAATGTTAACATAATAACTTTATATTATAATAACATAATAACAAGATAATGTTATAATGTTACATTGTCCCAAATTGCCCTTTTTTTCTGCTAAATTTCAACAGCACAAATTTACAAATTGCGGGGTGGAGGGCAAATGGCTACAACAGGGGGGGAAAATCTCCTATTTGTGAATTAAAGCACAAAGAATGGTTCAATTTTCCAGCTAGGAAATTACCCAGATGTCATAGAAAGATACATGAAACGCTGCACTTTCCAAATCATAGTATATTTTCTGCCATAAAGCATTAAGTATATGGCAATTTGAATAAATGTTTCAGTTATTTTCAATTGTTTACAAGTTGCAAAACCTGCACCCCTACCTTAGAAAAAATAATTTGGAAGCCTCTGACTCTATTTGAGTGATTAAAAAAAACAAACTCTTGGTCTTTCAGGAAACACAGGCTCTGTGGAATACAATTTCAAACACCCGAATAAATTTACAGTATGAAAAAAATACTATTAAAAAGCAATGCAAGGCACAATTTCTCCAAAGTGCACATAGCCTATGTTTTGCAGCTTCCTTCTCCAGCTTAGATTGGAAAGATCTTTTAAGCAGGAAGCATGTTCAGGAAGGGAGCTTGGTTCATGAGAAACTTTATCTTAGCCACATAAAAATAATGCTGGTTAAGTCATATATTTTATGCAAACGAGACAATCATTCATACATGGGATTCCAGCACTAACTATTCTACTGCCTCATGTTTAACTGAGAATATGCTCCTATTCTTAATGACAGCAAAGTCCAATTTCTCACCTCAAGTTCATTTTCATCAAAAATAGCCAAGAGGTTTTCAGGAACCAATTCATTGAGACCTAAAAGAGAGCAGCGCACTAGATAAACAACCATACCAATCCACAAAGGGCATTAAAACCCAGATCAAATTTCCTGACTTTCTTCTTTTCTTTTAAACGAACAATTTGTTCATTTGAAAGAACAAAGTGTTACTCACTTTGGAAGAAACAACAAGCAAAACAAAAAGCAAAATAAAATAAATCAAAGGTCATATTTTGTGCATTACCTTTCAAAAAATGTTCCACTTCTTCTCTAACTTGATTGGCTAATCGATACTGTGCAAGCAGATTCAAGTACAATATTTTATTCTCATTGGTCACTGGCATTTGAGCACCCCCTGTTAACAATTCAACTATCTGGAAAAAAAAGAGAGAATGTCTGGTGGGTGAAAAAAGTGCATCTTTTCATATGATATTCTTTTCCTATTCTAAATAGGAGACATCTAAATTGCATCTTGTTTGTTTGCTTGTTTGTTAAATTTGTTTGCTATTGATCTCACCTACTCTAGGCGGCTTAAAACAATAAAAATGGAGAAATGAAAAAAAGGGTAAACAGCAGTAAAGTAGAGGAACCATAGAATAAATGATGAAAAAGAAAGCAATGGTACAGCAATATGAGAATAAAAGATCAATAACTTATCAACAACTGATTTCTCACCTTCTCGAGCTGTCCAGCTCTGTTGTATATTTCCTCAGCAAAAACTAACTCCATTTCATTCACATCATTATTCAGAATAAAGCAAACTTTGGATTTATAGAACTCTGGGTCATCTGTCTCAAAATACTGAAAGAACAACAAAATGGAAACAAGGATAAGATAGTAAATAAAATTAAGACACAGTGCAAAATCTTGATCACTGCTTTATTTTCTAAAAGAAAATCAAAAAATTAAGAGTGATTTTACCTTGTAGTGCATTCTTAATCCTATGATCTGAGCCAGGAACGATCGTGTGAATCGAGCTTTCACCAGCTGCTTATAAGCTCCTCCCAGAGATGACTCATAAAGACACTTTCCAACCAAGCGCCCTGCAAATTCATATATCTTCAATCTTAGATAAGGTCGATTAGGGTTGGGGTGTACCTACAACAAGAAAGCTCACAATGAGAATGACAATCAATAGAGGAGAGGTGGACAATTAAGTTTCCCAAGGGGCTACATAAGAAACTAGAAATGTTATGCTGCCCCACTGCCCCGTCATCACTGCCACAGGCTAGACAGGCACAGTCAAAGGAATGGATGTGCCCTGTTGGCCGTAAAATGCCGAGGTCTGAACTAGGGTGACCTCTTAAGACTTAGAACTTGGAGAAGTATGCAACTGTTTGGTCATAAGCCTCTAAACAGAAGAAACAGACAAATACTCTATTTCCACTATGATCAATAGAAAGATACCCACCAGTGCTTGATTATTATCACTGAAGCGAGTAAATAGTTGGTTGGTTGTATCAAACAAAACTTTACAAATCAGTTCAAACCACTCTCTACGAGGACCTCCCCAATCCAAGGCTGCAAGGGAGAGAAAAAAACCAGGTAGATCTTAGGGGAGCCTATGCAATCAAGAATACAGTGATCAAAGAAAAATATATTTCTAAACATGGTGTCTTTTATTACACAGTGCTCAACTGTAACATCCAAATTTCTATCACTGTGGCCTTAAGTTTATAACTGTTCTTTTCATTGAAATGAATGAAACAACATAGTTGTAAATAAAATCTTAAAGCCAAATTCATTAAAAAAAACAAATAGCACTTGTCAAATTAAAACCTATTTCAGCAACAGATAAGTTGACTCACCAAACATCTCTTTTAGTAACAATTTTCTTTTCATGCAGGCAGAAGGGCAATTGAGCTAGTCTAGCCTTCCATGACACAGAGTTTCAGAGACTGGGAAAGCCAATATGAAATCTTCTCTTGTGTTCCTCAGAGTGTGGCATGAAGAGAATATTATTCTATATCCTCCACATTCAATCAATGTAGCAAAAGATTCATGTAATTGGACTTAAGAAACTTGTATGGTTGTTTTATTCAGCATCATACTTTCGATTAGCAATTTTCAATGTACCCAAATATTGTCTATGGAAATTCTCAATCATCCAAGTCATGGTTGTCCGGAAGGTGACAACTGAAGATGATTCTTGGATTAGAAGTGAAATGTTTTCAAGGAAGAAACAAACAAAAAAATCCAGTTGCCTTTTGGAAAAGCACCTTTGAGATACTCAAACATTGTTTTATTTGTAAAATAAGGATTGTTTATATTGGAGAGTATACTCAAAAATGTTCGATAGATATAATGAAATCTATAGATTACAAATCTATAGATGGCTTTTGTAAGTCATTCAGGCCCTATTCATCTCAAGGTTGGACTATTGTAATGTGCTCTACATGGGGCTACCCTTGAAGATTATTTGGAAGCTATAGCTAGTGCAGAATGCAGTGGTGCGGGCAGTTCTTGGGGCCCAAAGAATGACCCATGTAACACCACTGCTCTGCAAACTGCTTTGGCTGCCAGTCTAATTCCAGGTGCAATTCAAGGTATTGGCATGGGTCCAGGCTACTTAAAGAACTGTCTCATCCCACTGGGATTGGCCTGTCCCACCCATGCTGGCAGAGGAGGCATGCTGTGGCCCTGTCAGCCTGATTATTCTGGCTAACAGGGTCCAGGAGAAGGGCCTTCTCTGCTATTGCTCCATTGCTATTGCTGTGAGGCCAGTTCCCATCCTCCTGAGCTTTTGTAAAAGCCTCGCTCTGCTAGTTAACTTGGGGCACCAATGGGGAAGCATCACAGTGAAAGTACTTGGTCAATTAACAACAGATCCTCCCTCCCATCCCTCCAGCCCATCTGTAACTGGATTGTAGCATTCACTGGTACTAACTTACTTATAGACACACCCACGCCCCTGTAGTAAGATGATATGTTACCAATAAATGTTATTAAATGAATGAATGAATGAATGACTGCATTGCAGAAAACTAGAACAGACATACTTTAACTTTGCTTTCTTAATATCATAACAAATTAAAATACCTTCTTCATCCTGGAAAGTCACTTCAAAATTTTTGCTCCAATCAGAAACAGAAAAATTCCGTGTGGCTTTCAGAGTCTATGAGTAAAATAAAATCAAGATGTATCATGAAATCCGATGTTTCACCTATAAATACCGTCATTGTATGGATTTTCGCCAAAATTTCTATCTTTTATTTATAGGAGGATTGGATCTACCTGATCTGAAATTGTACTTTATAGCCTGCTGTTTGGATAGGTTGAAAAAATGCATGCTGCTGAAAATAACAAGGCTTTTGGAGATAGAAGGGCACATCCTGAGATTTGGGTGGCATGGAAATGTCAAAGTTAATGTGGACTTTATGTTAGATGTACCACTGTAGAAGAGATACAATCCAGGTTGGGTCCAAAAACAACTTTGTGGGTCTCAGTCCAAGAAGCATTTTACAGAAAAGAAATAATATGCAAGCTCAAATGGCTAAAGTATTGCGAGATACAGAATTTTATCAAGGGGAATACAAAATAAAACCAAGAGAATAATTGGAGGCAGAGGGATTAGATAGATTATGGACAGCAGAGTCACAACACAACTTTAGAAAAAGAGGTAAATTTATAATTGCACTTATAACTACTGTAAAGAAAAACAAAAGTCACTTCTTTGAATCTTTTTTCGTTTCTAGTTTTCTTTTATTGTTTCTTTCTTTCTTACACTTTTATCTTTCTTTTTGATTTCTTTCTTCTTCCTTACTTTCTATTAATTTGTATTAGTTTTTACCTTTCTTTTTAAAACTTTTAATATAATTATATATTTTTTAAAAGAATTTGTGTCCTAAAGAGTAATATATTTTGAATTATATATTGTTGCTATTCCTTCTCTAGAATAAGTGTTTTTCAACACTTCTGCATTAGACATACTCACTGAATCCAGAAGATTAAGGCGGCTGACTTTCAAAGAAATTTTGGAATGAGGTTTCTTCATATGCACCTGACGTAATTCCCTCTGGAAGAAGTTGACTTTGTCTTGAAAAGTCTCTGAGCCTCCTGAAATGAATAGGCCCAGAATCATATCTGGAACTTTTCAAAGTCCCCATGAACATTTTTACCATAAGATGGAGATTTCTGGGCCATAATAGCCTTAAAGCAGCAATTACACTTTATCTTTGAAATATATTAACAGATAACCTATGGCAGATCATTCATAATTGCATTTATTTATTTGATTTTCTGCCCATCTCAATTAAATGACTGCAGGAGCCTCACAACATTTAAAACAATTAAAACATATACAAATATGAAAATAAAACATAATTGTACTTGAAGTAACAAATTTTGCTTCAAAAGATTCATTATATAAGACAGCAAATTATGGCAAAATAGCTCTAAGCACTATCTTATAAAATAGGGAAATAAAAATTCTATTTATTAACATCCCTTTTTTTCTCTTTCCCCATCTGAATTTTTATGCATACTAACATATATTCACACACCTAAGTTCCACATATTAGAGCACTGTTTGCATTCCC
Organism: Pseudoxenodon macrops; assembly: GCA_032467955.1. Taxonomy (NCBI): domain Eukaryota; kingdom Metazoa; phylum Chordata; class Lepidosauria; order Squamata; family Pseudoxenodontidae; genus Pseudoxenodon; species Pseudoxenodon macrops. The sequence goes on from JANHFT010003498.1 coordinate 130,517, forward strand.
CATTGTAGAACCACAAGATTTTTACAAATATAGAGAAGAGATAAATATTCTCCCCAAATAAAGAAATATCCAAATGGATTAGAAAGTTTATATAGCATGCAGAAAGATATATAGTTGTTATACTTATACATGCTTTAGTTAAAGTATTCTACTCATCTTTCACATTTATGAATAAATGTCACACCAAGTTTCGCCTTGCAGAGTCCCTTTGCAGTAAGATGGGTGGCAAGCAAATTGAATGAATGAATGAATGATACAAAATATATCAGTGGCACAAATGCCTATGACACACCAACCAATAGAGCTTTGTGTTCTGACTCCTTTTACCTATATTTTTATGTAGAGAACGAATAAAAGTAGCCGCCAAGATGTTCCTCTCTTTGCAGCTCAACTCCACCGGAGGCTGGATCCCATCATCCACCACCAATGTCAGCAATTTGTATACAGGATCAGGCCCATGATAAGAAAACTAACACCAAGAAATGCAAGAAATGGGGGAGGGGGAGGAAGAAGGAACCATCATTCACCAGAAAGCACAGCACATGAAGCAAATGCAATTAGCAGTGTTTGTGCATATTCCCTTGCCCCACCCCTTGAACTGGACTGGCTAGCAAAAAAGGTGATTTATAAATTCCACTTCCCGCAGAATGGACCTGTTTGCTCAGGGAACAAGAGAAAGTTACAAAGAGAATGAAGTTGAATGACAGTGCAGGACAACAGCACAGCAAGTTCCCCAGAATAATCTAAAACGCCAACTAAAAATCTCATTTAGGCCTGCAAATGAAATAAACTATTTGAATCCCCTCATGCCACAAACTTTCTCAAAACAAAACATGCCCCACCATGTAGCAGGGAGTTCCACAAACTCACTTTGGTGCCAGGACATACTCGGAAAGTAAAGAGACGCCAAGGAATAATCTTCAAGTAGAATTCCTTCACTGAGAATTGCTTTGAGGCAAAGAAAACAGAAATTGCATTTTCATGGATACATTATTCTGAAAAGATGTCAACAATGAACAAATTCATTCTTTTTTTAATGTAACGAAAGTAATCTAAAGTAGGCTTTAGCCACAATTCAGATTTGTGACAAAAACAGAGATGAGTTATGACCACACGACTATTTCTGTCACCTTGTGGAAAAGCTCTGTCGGCACAATACACCTGTTGTCCTCATAACAATCACACTGAGACCATTCTAGAACATGACTGCTAATTAGAAACATACCAAATAGTGACAATGAGGACTGTGCAAACGTAGTTATTGTCTGAATGGAAGACTGATAAAGAAGTATTCTTACTTTAGGTGAAATGTAGCAATAAACTTTTTTGGGTTTCTTCACTTTTTCAAGGGTCGGGCTATCAGAAGGAGAGTCTTCATCCTCGTCCTCAGTAGCGGTGGAAAGTCGTCGCTGAAAGGAGCCCAAATTCAGGGGTGGAAGATGCCACTGGGTATTGGTATAGCTACTAGCATTATACAGGTAGGCTTCAAAGTAGATACTGACCCCTGAGGTAGAAACATTACGCTCTACAATGTTCTTTTCATCCTCTGCAAGACAGACAGGTGTAAAGTGTAATACAAGGCAAAGCTCAGAATAGAAACGCAACTTATGAAGCTGGGTTTTTAAAATGTTGTGGGTCCAAATTATTATTTTGCAGTGCATGCGTTTTCTTCTTAATGATTAAGGATATTTCATAGAGAGACAGTTTGGTCTAGTGCAGCGATGGCTAACCTTTTTGCCATTGCATGCCAAAAGTGGGGGGGGAGCGTGGGGGAGGTCACAAGCACGCATGGCCACACCCATAATTCAATGCGCTCCCCTGCACATGCACTCCCCCCCCCAACGTGCATGCGCACAGGCCTCACTTAAGCCTCAGATCTTCCGGTTGGCCCATTGTGCCATTTTTCACTCTTTCCTGAAGCCTGTGGAGAGCGAAAAATGGCACAACGGCCCTCCGGAAGGTCAACAATCAGCTGTCCAGCACGCACATGCATGCTAGAGCTGACAGAGGGCAACACCTCACATGCTCTCAGATATGGCTATGTGTGCCACCTGTGGCACGCATGCCATAGGTTCGCCATCACGGGTCTCATGGTTAAGGCATCAGGCTAGAAACCGGGAGACCAGGAATTCTAGTCCTGCCTTAGGGACAAAGCCACCTGAGTAACCATGAGCCAATTCTTCTCTCGGAACCCTAGGAAGCAAAGCACTCCTGAAAATCTTACCAAAAAAACCCTGCAGAGATTTGTTTAGGCAGTCACTAGGAGTCAATACTGATCCGAAGGCACATGTGTATGCAAGATTATTTCATGGAGGTTTCAAATCTTGCCACTCCATGACAAACAGGGCAGGAATAAAACATCCAGGAACAACTATGGGGCATTGAAAATATTTGCAGCCCTAATATATTACATTTTAAATTTCATGTGTGTTCAGATGCATTTCTGGACAGGACTGATATCAACTGAACATATATGTACATTTTAATATTTTGGAAGATGGATTCAGAGAAGCAGAAGAGGGAAATGAGATGGAAATTTCTCAAACCTATTGCTTTTCTACTATAGATTTTTTTAAACCAGTAAACATGTGCTTGATTTTATAATTTGCCAAATTTTCTTTAGATTTCATATGCTGAGATTGCATATCTACTACAAATTCCAAAACACTTTATGTACCGTGTTTCCCCGAAAATAAGACAGGGTCTTATTTTCTTTTGACCCCTGAAATAAGCAATTGGCCTTATTTTTGGGGAGGTTTTATTATTTTTGGGATTCAGGAGGCGGTGAGCATGTTCACCTCAGGGCTGCTGCTGTGTTTCAGGGAGGGCTTATTTTCAGGGGATGGCCTATTAGAGCGCAGGCGCTCAAAAGCCTGATTGGGCTTATTATCTGGGGAGGTCTTATTTTCAGGGAAACAGGGTAGTTATATTCAACTGGTCAGATGTTTTCAACTGGTCAGAAAACTTGTAACTTTTTGGCTACATTTTTAAAATGGCTGTGGACTGCATATTTTTCATTGTTTGGACAAATATAGTTAAATAATTTGTGAAGATTGCTTGTAACCTTTTTGGCCACACTTAAGTCTTCTCCCCTAAGAACTCTCCCGGATTTTTGTAGGACTTCCAAATGCTGCAGTTCTTTTAAATTTAAAACCCACAAAACCTTTTTAAAGGCATAAATAAGTCTTAGCAAATTGAATGTCTGAAACATTTTAAATTCCTTTAAGTCGTTCTGTTAAGATAATTTTATACATAGGAGCATTACAGTAATACTCCTACCCTTTGATCTCAAATATTACTGAAAGTAATTATTCTGCTCTTTAAAATATTTCCATTTATCCTCCTTACCAACTAGGTTTTCATCAATAAAAGTCCAATCTGGTGCATTAAATCTTTATAATTTATTGCATAGGACCACAATTACAAAAAAGAGATTATGGTGTTAACAAAGAGTTGTACATTTTTAATCCACTGATTTTCTTCAAATCTTCAAAAACTAGAACTCATGCATGTTGTTTACTTCAGCCAAGCCAACTTCAGATTACGTTCCCCTTCGATTTCAACACTGTTGATAAAAATGGACAAATGCAGGAGACAAAGCATATTACTTTCTTGCCACATGCCTGTGCTCAAAAATCCTAGTGAGTCATTTGAGTAAGAAACAAATTGCACTATTCAGAATTATGTTTTGGCAAAAACATTCATTTAAGAACAAAAATACATCTACAAAAACGTCTATATTCTCTAGTCTGGTGTTGGACATTTGCATATATAGGCATTAACAATGTAACATTTGCAGGACTGTAAATTCTCAGCAAAACACAAGTACAGTAGTCATTCAACTGACATACAAGCAATTGCTGGAAATACTGTTTTCAAGCAATGTTCCTGCTTGTTTAATAGTCTGCATATTTTAGTGTTCATTCATTGAAATCCTCTTATCAGTCCTGAATCTAGCTAATAGTTTAATTGTTGTACATCACCTTACCTTTTTTTCCCAGCAGACATAATGGCTGTCTTTAGTCTAAGACTGCTCCTATATCACTGTTGAAAAGCAATGATGGAATATTTTACTATACTGAGCAACGCAATGTATAAAAAAAACTTGCCCCCCCCATCCCAATTCAGCCTTTTAGTTCATAATCGAGGTCAATAGGATAGGACTGCCTCCCCAAAAAGCCTATATGATAAAGTGCAGCTCCAATGAGAACTGCATTTTTAAAATTGAATCTTAAATTTGCAGAGGTTGCAAAGATTTCACTTTCATCTAAATTAAGCCTAGTAGTAAATCAGAACATAATAATCCAAAATATTCTACTCACTTGATGCATGTTAGGAATCAGAAACTCAAGACCCAATGCCAAATGCATCCCAGCTGCTCTCTGAATTTCACCTAGAAGTCAAAATAGCATCTGTGTAAGAGAATATTGTAGCAGCAATGTTTCTGCATAACAAATTCGTTGTATTAATGGCAGCATAACCTCAGAAGCCGGATCCAAATTGGCATTTTTTCATCAAGAAGTCAGGTTCGGGATAGGCTCATCACTGGTTGGGCCATTCCATACTATTTACTTCAGTAAAAACAGTTCACATACCTTCATCCTAATAGTAGTATTATCAGGTCTGAAAAGAGAAAACACAAACATAAAATTCTTATTCCATACTTTGCATTTCTAGTAAAGGATAAGTTGTTATAAGGAAGCATTCAAACAAGAACTGGTTCAAAGTTATTACATGGAATTTTAGTACAAATGCAACATTATAATGCCAAGAAGAAAAAAATATTAATTGAATGCAAATTATGGCTACCAAAATCAGGCTTGCATCCTTTACATTCTTAAAGAGTTCTTCATGCATCAGCAAAATTAATTTTCTGTTTCTGCAATCTTCAAATCAACTCCAGAAGGCTAAGAAATCCTCAGAATAGATTTGAGAAATTCCATTCCAAAAGAGAAATATGTAACTATCAATGTAGGCCTAAATGTTTCCAACAAGAATGTCATTTCATCACACAAAGTGAAGATTTCTCCAAACAACGAATGTTACAATTGAAAAGGAGACAGTATATATATGCTCTCAGTAGAGGCAGTTTGGTTAAGATGCTGGCCTAGAAATCAGGGACTGTGATGTAATGACTCCTTCAGGCATAAAAACCAGCTGGGTGACTTTGGGCCTCACACTCAGCCCCACATGCCTCAGTGTTGCTGGGGAAAATAGTAGCCAGGAGTATTAAATGTTTGGCACCTTGAGTTGAGCTAATTTTTTAAAAGTGGCATTAAAAAATCCTGTACAACAGATTTGCCAAATTTCATACAGGTAGTCCTATGGCCACAATTGAGACCAACATTTATATTGCTAAATGAAATATTTGTTAAGTCTGAGTTTTGCCCTATTTTATGACTTTTTTTACTACAGTTAAGTGAATCTGGCTTCTTCATTGACTTTGCTTGTCAGAAGTTCACAAAAACTGATCACACGACTCCAGGACACTGCAACTGTCATAAATACGAACCAGTTGCAAAATATCTAAGTTTTGATTACATGCCAGGGGATGCTGCAACAATTGTGTGAAAAAGTAAAAAATAAGTGACGCTGTAACTTCAAACTTCAGTCACTAAATGAACTGTTTTAAGTCAAAGACTACCTGTATAGTAAGGATCTTTACAGTGACAAAAGTATTTCAGTTGGAATGTCTTTTAAGATATATAGTATTTAGTCAAAAGATTTATTCACACTGACCTCAAATTGAGAATTTACACTAACTATAGAATTTGTTGCCCAGTAGTCTAACCAAAACTATTCATTCATAGGGATATACTTATCCAGCAAATATTTTCATATTAAATTTTTTAAAGATAAATGCAAACTCATATAAAGAAAAATAATTGAGTTTAAACCATGAAAAAAATAGAAAGATGTGTATACTTTTTAAAATTCTCCAAATCAGTTGTATACTTGAATCCAAAGTATTCTAATTTTACACATCCACTAACATGAAAATATGACCCTTTTAGTTCACATCTCCAACATAAATTCAAACTACCATTATAAATTTGACAACGAATATGCACCAAAGACAAATCCCTTGTGTGTCCAATCACACTTGGGCAATAAAGAATTCTATTCTAAGTTCTTAATGGCTTGTGAACTCTACCAAGAGACAACTGTTTCCAAATAATTCAAGCATTTTTGAATGCCTTGGTCTGACCACATCTATATGCGGAAACTGAGCTAACCAATTATGGAGCATTACGCTCTTACATTTTGCCAGCATTTCCTGAGACATAAATGCCCTTTATTTTAATCTACACAGCTATGTTTTATCTTTGTTAACATTTGTTTTAGCATTATATACAGGCAATGGGAAGTCAGAAAGGAGAACCAGAAAAAAGCAACTTAATTCTTTCGAGATTTAAATTAATTTCTCACAAAATATCCAAGTAAGGATAGTCCTAACAGTGCTATTATTGTGCTATACAATTTTAACTATATAAAGTACTGGTAAAATCAAAAAATGTACACCAAATGTAGATGTTATTCACGAAACAGCCTCAACTGCACACTGCATTTTTTAAAAAAATACAGCAATATTATGAAGGATTGGTTCTAATCCCTTCTTCATAAAACAAATATATTTGCCTACAATCAAATATAGTGTAATACTTAAAACATTCAATTGTGAAACATACCACGGAGTTCATTGTGTGTAACAGCAACACCATCACAGGTTTTAGGCTCATATTTCCTGGAACAAAGAAATATATGGTTTTAAAAATCAAATGGCAAATAACCCATGTACTTTTTAAGTGAATCCTAATGTCTGGAGGGCAACAGTAGCTTCCCTTTCATGTTATTCACCTGCATGTGTCTATTAAAACTTTCTGAACTATGCAGCACAAAATCACTAATTCAAATGAACTCTGTTGCGCACCACGTGGCCTTCAGTAAGCCATGCTTTCTTCAGAGCTTCCCTTCCAACCCTGATCCACCAGCAAAAAATGTGCAGGGTAGTCCTTTTTATAGTATTATAAACTGATTAACTACACTTAATAGTGATCTAACCAGATTTTTTCCCTCTCTCTAGCCGCTAATTTGAGTTGCAGCCCAGCACTGAAACCAAGTCCTTCTAGTTTAAATAATATACTTTATCATTAAATCACGCCCCGTTAATCAGCGATATGCCTCTGTCCCATCGGGCTCATGTTTGCAATTTCAAAGCATCTCTCCTTACACCCCCCAATGCAATTCCTGCAAAACGTGACCTTCACAATTTGCATTTTTAAAGGGCTGCACGGGGCATTCTGGCTCCCAACAGCTTCGAATAGCGAGTTAAATCTTTTAGTAACACGCGGGAAGCGCTCGAATCGCGAAGGGCTGGACTGCTGCCTTGCTTTTCCCGCCAATAATCACGCTCCCATGCAGCATTGCGGGCTTTTGGCACGGAAGGGAAAAATCTCGTGGGTGGGGTGAGGCTTTTCAATGAAGAGGTTATACTTGAAAGGGAAGCCTCGCGTTTTCTCCAATCCTTTCTTTTAAAAGCTAGCTCCATTGCACGTTATCCGAGGCTCGACTCTCTGTCTGTCTCAGCGCCGGTCAAAAAACACAAGGCAAAATGCGCCGGATCAGGGGCTACCCCACAAAAGCGGTCCCTAAAAAGGAGTGCCGACCTCGTGCAAGTTGCCTTATTTATAGCTGTCGCAAATTACCCCGAGAGAGAGAGAGGGGGGGGAAGAGAAGGGGGGGGAAAAGAAAGGGTGGGCGAGCCACGAAACAAAATGGCGTCGGCCGCTTTTCTCCTTCCTCCCACCCGCCACAAACTTACCACGCTCCGAACGTACAAGCGAAAGGGCGCGCGATCCCTTCTCAAGGCTTTATATAAGTCTCCGGGCACGAAAACGAAGGCTGGTCACACCCCTCCATTCTCAT
>JANHFT010003499.1:23272-54462 GCA_032467955.1 Pseudoxenodon macrops
AGCTATGCACTGGGCGGGGCTGGGGAAGGCACCATATAATCAGCATTGGGAGGCGGACGCTCCCAATGCTGGCTTTGCAGAGCTACTAAGCCTACTCACCAATATCCTGGAATTGTGGAGAAATAAATTCTGGTTGTGGATAATTGAAAGCCTAGCCTGATTTGTTCTCTCATGGTATATTCCAAGGGAGGTTGAGAGTACGTCATATTTTTCTGGGTGTCCAAAATATTCCAATTTTCACTTTTCGATGGTTTTGATGATTTCCCTTGGCTTTCCTAGGCAGCTTATCACCTCCTCATTTCTGATTTTGTCAATCCAACTTATACGTAACAGCAACAACTCATTGGGTAGGCTCACCGAAACTCCTACAATAGGCTGCCCCCTAAAATGGTGGTCTAGTGCATGGTGGGAAAAGGCTCAGTTTTCAGCGTTACGTGAAACAATCAAGGGTTTAGTCTCCATCTTGAACACCCATAAACAAACTGTCTTCAGACTGCAGCTGGTTTTCCAGATTCAAATCTAAAGGAGCTCATGCCATGTTCTGTTTTATTTTGTTTTATACGATATTACTGTCTAGCCCTCATCATTATGTATCATTATGTAATATTATGTAAGCCTCATCATTAGCGAAACATCACCTTAATAGATTCATTGTGGGGAAGAGTATTTGTTATTGCCTGTTCAGTTGCAAAGTTTGCCGTCAAGGTTGACTCAGCCTTCCATCCTTCTGAGGTCGATAAAATGAGGACCCAGATTGTTGGGGTGGAAGAGGCTGACTCTGTAAACCGCTTAGAGAGGGATGCAAAAGCACTGTGAAGTGGTATATAAGTCTAAGTGATATTGCTACCTTTGGGATTTATGTCATTTGAATGACATAACAATAGCACTTACTTATACAGTAGTAGCCAAAATTGTGGAAACCTTTAAAGTGTATTTTCTAAAACTAGCTAATAACATCACCTTTTTGTTTGGAGCAGTACCATAACATTATATATCAATGGAAAGATAATGTAATCAAGAATGTAATGCAATAACTTTTATGAAGGATTTGCTGTTAGAATAGCAATTACAGTATAACGAAGAAAAGTGAAACATGTAGAAAAAACGAGATATACAAAAATGATCACCATGTCGGTTAATACTTAGTTGGGTAACCTTTAGCATGAATTATGGCCTTACAACGTCTTCCCATGGAGTGAACCAAGTCTCTTAGTTCTGCAGCTGTTATCATGTGAAACCAAGATGGAAGGATGGCTTCTATTAACTGGGTTTTACTGCTGGGTCACTTCTGACTAACAAGTTTTTTTCATTGGCTCCATAGATTTTTCAATTGGGTTAAGGTCTGGGCTATTCCAGCAGTGGAATATGATTATCTTGAAAGTGGTGTTATTAGCCATCAAACCTCAAAAATACACTTTTCCCAAAGAGTTTCCACAATTGTGGCCACTACTATATACTGCTTCATACTTACATCCCACTCTAAGCGGTTTGCAAAGTCAGCCTATTGCCCTCAAGAATGTGGCTCCTCATTTTACCGATCTCACAATGTAACAATGCTATAAATTGCTAAAGCACAGGTGTTAACTGAATATTAAACATTTGCATCACTTCATGGGTAGCTTTTATGAAGAACTTTGGGGAAAAAAGTTCTCAACTCTTAGCAAATGGAAAGTTACAAGACTAAGCCCTCGTTTACAACAAAGAATGTCCACCCAGTTCCAGGGCCTTGAAAATCAAACTAATATCGCATTCACAAACTTTTAGTTTCACCTTTAAATAATGTGTAGTATCTCTTGCCAACTGTCTTTCCAACTTCTTTTACAGATGGAAAGAATTAGTTTTACTCGATTATTACAAACTACATGTACTGTTTTGGGTATACTGTATTTTCCTTTCCATCTCTATCAGCTCACATATCCAATATTAGAGACTGACCTGGAACAGTATTCATTTGAGGGGCAACATACTTCCATAAACAGTGCAAAAGGCAAGGACATCTACTGTATATGGCACTGTTGGTGGATAGAGTGGTTGTGTTCTAGCTGTAGTTCAAGAAAATCAAAATAAAGTACAAAATGGTCACATCGTTCAACCAGATTGGGTAGACCCATGGCCCCATTTTTAATAATAAAAACCCGGAAGAAATATTCCATGACCTAAAATGTTTACTGCACCATAAAAGACAGCCATTGTTCCTGTATATTCTGAGAAAGGAAATTGAGTCATAAAAATTAAAGAAATCCAAGGCTATTTGAAAAGCTGAAATGGAAAACCATACATTTGCATATCTCCTATCCTATTATACCAAGTCTCATTCCACACACACACACCCAAACAAATCAAGTAGTAAGGTTACTTAGAGATGAAAACTAATGCGATCAACACTACCTATGTTCATTATATTTATAAGGTTTAGTTAAATTTCCATCTGATATTTTTTATTGCAAGAAGCCCCAAACTCTATCTCAAGGAATCAGCAGTAACTTTTGGATATTTTGCCCCACATGTAGAGTAGAGGACATGGTATATCTTGGCTCAAGACAGGATCATCATCATCTCCCTGCCTGCCTGCTCCCAGATCCTGAGCGTTCCTAGGAAAAATGAAAATGATTAGCCTGGCTTGCTTGATTTTCCCAATGCTTCAAATATCTTTTGCGAAGCCTGTCTCTGGAACTTGGATATCACATTATCAGGGTCACCTTTCGAGATAGACCAGACCAGGAAAACAACTCCAAAAGTCCATGTTTATTGAGATTGGCTGTAGCAACAGAATTCTGAAAGCCTGACTGCATTTTCTCTCCCTCCCCTCTCTTCTATATCCCAGGGAGCCAGTCTGAGTCTCTTCCTAATGTTTTGCTTCTTTCTTAGATCTAAAGAATATTTTTACAGGTTGTTGTAACCATGTCTGCATAGTTTCTGCAAAAATGTCGCTGTGGTGGTTGATTCTTTCGTGGGAACTGTCCATTCCCATTGCTATTTGCTGGACATTGAAGACAGGATTTTATTTAAGTATTTGTTTATTTTAAAAATTTGTATGGTCATGCATCTTCGAAGGCAACTCTGGGTATCTTACAACAATAATAAAACTACAGAAACTTAGAAACCCTAGAAACATAAAACCATTCAACAACCATACCAAGGCACCCTCTCTCCACCCCAGTGTCTGGTCTTGATAGCCTTCTGGAAGGCCAAAAGGGTGGAGCAAGATTGCAGTGGGAGGATATTCCATAATGGGGTAGTCACAGAAAAGGAACACATAGCAACATGTTAGAGAAAGGGCATAGTACAACTTATCTACCCTATCCACTCTGGTTCAACAAGCAATACTTTCAGGAAGAAGCAGTCCCACAAATAACTTGATCTTGTGCCATGTAGCACTTTAAATACCTTGAATTGCACCCAGAAGGTATCTAGGAGCCAGGGCGAATTACACTTCAGAAGTAATAGCATGGGCAAACTTGGAAGAGCCTAGCCTTATTCACACTGATATATTCTGGACCAGTGTTAGCTTCCTGGTGATCTTCAAGGAAAGTTCCATGTAGAGCACTTCCCAGGAGATCTTGATTTCAAATTCAGAATGAGTTTAAGCTCCTTGCCAGTGTTACTTAAAGGACTTGGCAACATATGCAGGAGATTACAGATTTTCTTAGATGTCCCATTCCCTTCTTCCCCTTTCTTTCTGCTGACACCCTCTCGTCTTTCTTCTCCTTCTATGTGCCTAGCACACTCTGTTCTTTTCCCATAACTCAAAGAAAACAATATCCCATGGCTCTTTCCTTTCATGTCTTTAACTTTTAAAAGAATTTGGGCACTGCAGAGTGAAGTTACAGCACCTCTGTTTCTCTAGAAAGCATCTGAGGGAGTAGGCAGGGAGAAAGAGGAAGAAGAAATGGGAGGGACAAGGGACTGATGCAAAAAGATACAAGGACTTCCACAGTGGGAAGACTTTGGGTTATGTGCAGTCCTAATAGCACCAATTATTTTCTTACTAGATAATATAGCTATAAAATAATTTCCTACCTCCTGTTGCCTTCCTTCGCGGTCAGGAAACATGTGCTGGTGCCTGGCCTTGTAATGTCTGCATTTCTGCAGTGCTCAGAATAGTCCAGAGCTATGTTACAGTGAACTGTTCTACTGTAATCTAAAATGTTTGTGGATGGAAAGCTTCGTCTTCCGAAGCATCTTGAGAATATAGTGACTACACAGGTATTTGTAGTGTTGACTGATGCCATATCAGGATAACAAAATACTATTTTATAGCCATTGTGAGAAATATATACTATTATATGATTATTATCATATAAGACTATTACTATTATATGAAATATATGACTATTCGTTAGATAAATAAATCCCTTAAAAAAAAAATTGCATCGTATTTAGTATTTAAACCTACCACAGTGTAAATCTTCTTTTGTCCTACCCTTCAATTCCTAACATTGATAAGACCAACTACCTATTGAATGAAATGGAAACTTAAGAGCAAATGGCAAATTGCTGTTTATCAGATTAAGTGCTACTTGTTCAAAAGTTGGAGATAAGCAACAATGCCTTCCCCCCCCCATACTTGTCAAGCAGCATTAAGCAAGCTGTCAAATAGTAGATAAATTGCACTGAACATAATGTCTTTATTCTACAGAGACAGTTAATCCAATTAAAGAACCTGTGCAAATCACTGCCAAGGCTGGGACATGGGATAGTAATTCAGCTTCCTACCTAGGCTGCAGTGCATTTGTGGACCAGAGCAAAATCCTCAAACTGAATGATCATCAGGACTCTTACGAGCAGCTCCTTGGTAAGTCTAGGAAAGAGCTGAAGAAGCTAGCAAGGGAAGGATGTTGGGCTGGAAACCATACCCTGAGAGCAAAGGCTTACCAGTATATTATCCAAGATATACCATGCCGGCTAATGACTCCTGATGCCTTCGTCTACCAAGATGTGGCCAGCAAGTTATTTGGAAACCAGAGTGAAAGTTTCGATCCCTTGCCTGAATTCCTGTCAGGAAGCATCATGCCCGAATACTGCCTCACTCCAGAAGGGATAACGGCTTTGAAGAAAATACTTATCTGCATTTCCAGTCTCTACCCTGAAATTACTTACTGTCCTTTGCTCCCAGCTGTGACTGCTCTGGTGCTCCATTACAGCCAAGACGAGGCCCAATGCTTTGAGCTTACTTGCCGACTCCTCTACTCCAAGGCTCCCCACATCACCTACATAGACCAGTGTTTCCTGGCTCACAAGGCCTCCTGTATGACCTTCGGGGACTTAGCCAATAAGCACTGCCCAGCTGCCCATCAACTGATAGCAAGCTTGTCAGACATCTTTGAGGTGTACTCTGAGTGGCTGGTGTGGCTCTTTGATGATCTTCCCTTTAATTATGTCGTTCGCATCTTTGATGTGTATCTCTTGGAGGGGCAAAAAGTCCTTTACCGCATTGCTCTGGCACTGCTGAAGCAATACCGTCTCTTCATGACCTCAAGAGGGCAAGAGGTGGTCGACATCAAGGAAAGCTTGCAGGCTTTCCTGTGGGACATTCAGGAATACTTGGCAGCTGACAAGCTTTTAGAGAAAGCATTTGGCATCCGGCTTTTTTCCCGCAAAGAAATCTGGCTTCTTCAAATGGCTAACCGGAAAGCTCTGGTGGATAAAGGAATAACAATGGTGCATCACAGGTATAAGAACCTTGTTTACTATATTTTTGGGCATGTCATAACGTTTCCAGTTACAGGATGCTAGACAATACAACTCTAAATGACTGCGGTACCTACCTAATTAGAACAACCCATGCAGATTATTTTCTGCCCATCCTATCAATCCCAGTAAAATATGCCTTCACCCACAGAGAGATTCTAGACCACAACTGACATAATCCATCTGCTCTAAGCACTGGACATTTATAGAACGCATATTATATATTGGATAATCCTGCCAGTAGATAGTACTGGTCAGGTATGCACGCACCTTTAAAAAAACACACACACAAAATTTGAGCCGTGTTAGATTTATACCAGCTTTGAAAAAAGTATAGAAATAAGGATATATCAATAATAGCCCTGAAAGCAAATGAGTTTAAATATCCATGTGTTTTAACAATCTACCATTGGGATCTACCGCATTTACTATATGGTTTAAGCCTTGCTGTGCTTTATATTTCTCTGAGATATATTAGAATTTAAGAGTAGGATTTTGTTTTAGCCAAACTTCATTACTCAGTCTGAATGATAAAACATGGACTTCCAAAGCCCATTCCTGACAGCAGATATTTTCCGAAAAGAACATACAGAACTAATATCAAGGTCAGACTCCAAGGCTTCAGGATCTGCTCTACACAAAGCTGGAATGTTGCTTCCAGAATCTCTCCAATTGAATTATCAACCTAACTGTATTTAGTTAATAACTGGAAGAATAATATTTAAAAATTCCCTATAAGCTAAGACTAACCACACTCTGAGTGCCCGCTGATGAACCCATCACCAACAGTAACATTCTTAGCCTGTTTTCTGATTTTATTCCCATTCTATTCCTAATATGCTTTATTTTGAATATTGGTCTGTGAGTGCAATAAATTATATTTAATTGATGAGTTTGTTCTAGTCCTGCCCCACTTTTTTCCTGGTGCTCATCCCCATTTTGGAGTATGGCTGCCAGTTAATGAACAAGTGGCTTGAAAAGAGGGACCAACATTATAGAGGACTCCATATGCCTTTTTGGTTGTTGCTCCCTCTTTTGAGTGGGATACATATGCATGGGCAGTTTCCCAGATAAATGAAATGGACATTTCTATCAGTAATATTGGCAAGATGTGCCATGCTTAAAATCACATCTAATATCAGATTCAGCATCAAATCCTGAAACCTAAAGACACTGAAGTTCAGTAAAGTAAAGTAAACTTAGTTTCAGAGCAGCTGGGGATAATAGATTATCTAAGGAAAGTTTATACCTGTATTATAGGATATCTGTCTATGTGTTGGAGGGGGGGAAGGAAAGTATTTCTAATACAAAATCATTTCATTAAAATAGTCTTTCTTTGTTTTTCCTTTTGAAAAGTCCAGTTGCCTTTTGAAAAAGCATCTTTGGGACAACCATAACCTGCATAACTGAATATCTCCATAAACATTAAATAGTGAACAACTCTCTTTTAAGACAATTCTGGTTTGAAGAGCAAAGGATGTTTTATGCTTCACCCAAAGTATAAAATTCTACCCTGAAGGAATATGTAGATGTAAATGTAAAAAGAATAAGGAAAGCTAAGGACCCACAGATCACATGACGATCCTTGCTGTAAAATAAGTCCCAGAATTTATGTCCATTGTGTGTCCTGTACCATTGCAATTCCATGATGTAATATAATCAGCAGCTGTTCCTGCTTGATAATTATTTGCAAAGAGTGCCCTCTCTATCCTAAAAGTCAATCCCTTTGGAATTATAGTTTGATTAGAGCCTCTCTTTTCTTTTCCCGTTGCACAGACAACCATTCCACCTCATTGTGAATGCACATAATTTTAGTTCCACCATTGTTAAAGCTCAAGAAATGCGCATTGTGTGGTCCTGGATCCCAGAACGATTTTCTTTATACCCACCTGTTCTTTTATTCTCAACTTCTGAAAACGGATACAGTTTGCAAAGGTAAGGGCCATGTTTTCAAAGTATTAACCAAAATACGATGCTTATTAAAGCAAATAATAAAGTGAACAGAGCTATAAACGTTTAGACCAATTAAAGAATTAGCAGAAGAAACCGAATAGAACATTAGAAACAAGAGCATCGTATTTTTACAAAGTGATAGCTTTGACATTTACAAAGACTATAAAATCTCCACGTTTGAATTGGCCAACATCAAAGAAACCATATTAAAGCTTAGTTTAGTATTCTAATGCGGTCAGTATACTGATGTGCTTAAAAAAAACAGTCACCTTAAACAGTATTTATTCATACAGTCCATTTAAGTGCTTATGATACTGACACTACAATTGGTCTTGGCGCAGCGGAGACTTCCACATAATTATCTAAGGACGAGTACAGTGTTCACAATGAATGGATACGGCATTTCTAGACCTTCATAAAACAAAGCACTTGGGATGCTTACTACAAAAAAAAAATTAAAGACTGAGCAAACATTCAGAATAAGTACTATAGTTTATGTACTTTTCTTAAGCTCAAATGAGGGCTAAGGATCCTGTGATACTTAAATGCCACCCTCTTTTTCTGCTGATGCCAGTATTTGCGAGTTCTTGGTCTTTTCTTGGAAAGATCTTGGATTCTGGCATAGCTGAGAAACTGGAAATTGGGAGAGTGTCTCAATTCTATCATTTAGGTACAAAAGCACAGAAAAGGATGCTAATTTATTATACTTGGAAGTTCATAGTTTAGTGTTGTTGGACCTCTAAGCATATTTATTAAGGCTTCTTAATGCTTCTGAATCAATAGCAATAGCCCTTACCACTTCATAATGCTTTACAGCCCTCTCTAAGTGGTTTACAGAGTCAGCATATTGCCCCCCACCCAACAATTTGGGTCCCCATTCTACTGATCTCGGAAGGATGGAAGGCTGAGTCAATCTTCTACCTGGTGAGTTTCGAACTGCTAAATTGCAGTCAGCCGGCAAACAGCAGAAGTAGCCTGTAGTACTGCATTCTAACCACTAGGCCACCACAGCACAACCTTCAGAAAGTGCTGCAGGTGCATGAATACAATATTAGCCTGCAGCATTTTAGAATGTTATCCACCCACCTCCAACGAAGCTTTTGCACAGAGGTACTATATTCACACTCCCTTGAGTTCCAAATCATTTTACAAAGATAACATCCAAAGTGCTGCACAGCCTTAGTGCCTATCCCATCTCTGTTCACTAAACAAACAATAGACTCTTGCGGGCTCAGTGTGGGCTATGAAACCTCCAAGCAATATGTTTCCCAATTTGGATATTTGCTCATCAGAAGCAATTTCCATGTAGAGTGCTCAGACAGCAGCATAGGTAAATTTATCTGGAAATGTACCCTTTGGCAGAAGATGCAATTAGAAAGCTGCCACTGAAATCAGTATCTCATTGCTTTCTTTTGAATGATCCTAATCAGCACATATTCAGGACAAATGGGGTGGGGGGGGACACCAGAGAAAATGCCGGGGTAGGATCTTTAAAATTTCATGCACTTTGGAACTTTCAAGTTTGAAAAATATAACATGAGAAGACACATGAGAAGAGGGAGGGGGGGTTGTGAGGTTTTTTTTTTTTTAAACAAGTAATACTGAGATTTATCACAACCAGATCTTCAGGTATTAGGCATTCTTCAGAACCTTAAGTAGTCTTCCTACATACGAGTACTATAGCTCTCGAAGTATCAGATTAGAAAAATAATAATGCCAAAAAGGAAAAGCTCAAGAAGGTGATTAACTTGGAGCATGTACTATTCATTTAACAGTTTTGCTTTTCTCCAACTATAAGGTCTCCCAGAATGGCTTGCATAAGCTTAGTAAAATCAAAATAGTTTAATTCCAGCTTTCAGATCTAGAACAGATCTGTCTAAGAGGGTGAGAGAAAGAAAAGAGGAAGGAAGAAGCAAATCAAGGCCACCCTTCTTAAACCAGCATATTCTTGCTATGATTAGCTTCAAATTGAAATACTCAGGAAATAGCAATGTCAGAAAAGGGCAGGAAGGAGCTGATGGAACGGATCTCTCCTCAGAGCTTGTAGAATAAATTTCTTTCTTTAGCCTGATGGGAGGGACCTTTCCTATGCTTAGATTCTTATGAAGTAATACTTCAATCAAAGAAATTTAACTAAAGAACCCCTTTGAGGCAAACTCCACAAAGCAGCTCCTCATTTTTAGGCACATATTGGACCTGACAAGCCATGAGGAAATAGCCTCTTTCCTGACGTTCAGCAATCTGCAAAAGCGAATCTCCACCAGAGCGAGGTAGCTCACCCTTACTGCTCTTGATTGCTGATATCAAAGCAGAAACTCTTGCTTCTTCACAAGAAACCACTAACTTGAAACAAATCATTCCAGGGATCATAATAGAGGATGGCTCCATAGAGTGAAATGGTGCTGTTTTACACTGGCCTACCTCTTATTCTGCCATTCAGAAAGGAGCCTGCTGGGAAGAGGGCAGAAGCCATTGAATGAATTGACATTAGCAGTGCTTTGGAGGTGGCTGAAGTCCTGGTAATGTTAGAAGAGCCATTTATATGTGATTAATGTTTTGGATTGCCCTCATGCCAGCTCCTAGGAGCTTCTCTGTAGTTCCTATAACTAAAACTAGCCATTTAATCATTGGAGTGGGGTCGGGGTCGGAAGTTGCCTTCAGCTGTATTCTAGCCATTTTCCTAGAAGTATTTTCATAATAGAAGGGGAATATTTAGAAACCCATGTACATTGGAGAAGTACTTCAATAAACAATTGTAAATAAAAAACAGCTTTAGGATATGTTGGGAGAGGTGTGGAAACTTCATACCCTCTTAAAAGATGAATATGACTAGACACCCTTAATAGTGTGAACATTACAGCTTGGAGCACCTAACAGCCAAGGTGCACCTACGTTGAAAGTATCACTCTTTTTACAACCACAATTAAGCTGTCTGATTCCAAACCCAGGAATCTGTGTCAGGATCTTGTACATGGCATAGAGATTATGACGCATTCAGGTTTTATGTGAGCAATTGCCTGCTTCACTGAACAGAAATTATAGCTTCCAAATGTCTGCTTTGCAGTTATTGTACAACATGGGACAAAATTATCTCATTGTTGTTTATACTGTAGATGTATGTATTGCGCTTTTGAATTCTTTTGTTGCTTTTTTCTTTTTGGAAGTTGCCCAGAATCACCTTGGTTGAATTGGGTGGCCACATAAAAGTTTTAAATAAAGAAAGGAATATTGGTGGGACTGAAGGAATGGTTGGGCTTTTCCTTTATGGATTTTACATAACAATGACTTGTTGGCAGTCATTACCAGTGGCTATTCCTTCAGGCATTTTATGTCGTCATGTCAAACACAAACAACAAGAGGCGCTCAAACAAACTTCTCTGGAAATCCAAAAGGGGAAAAAAGGTTTTATACAGATAATCCTCATTCAGTGACCATTTGCAGTTATGTTAGCGATGAAAAAGTAACACCGCGGTGGCACAGTGGTTAGAATGCAGTACTGCAGACTACTTTTGCTGACTGGCGGCTGCCTGCAATTTGGCAGTTCAAATCTCACCGGCTCAAGGTTGACTCAGCCATCCATCCTTCCGAGGTCAGTAAAATGAGGACCCAAATTGTTGAGGGCAATAGGCTGACTCTGTAAACCGCTTAGAGAGGGCTGTAAAGGACTGTGAAGCGGTATATAAATCAAAATGCTATTGCTATTTATGTCCAGTCCTCACATGTATGACCATGCAGATCTGCAAGGCAAAGAAAGCTTAAGTAACATCATAAGAACAGTCACCGTTTCATTTAAGTGACACCTTCACTTGCTGGACCCAGTTGTGATCACTAAAATGCATATAAAGCATCATGAGGCTTCGTTCAAGAGCAGAAGATAGGAGGGGAGCAGGGGAAGAGGCGGAAACTCTGCTGCTATCCTAAAAGAGGAGACAGAAATCAAGAAAAAGGGGTGCTTAGCTCTAGTATTAATAAGGCTTTTAGATAAATGAAAGGATCAACATTGCTTCCCAACATCTCAGCATCTTCACATTCAATTTAGCGTCTTTCAGGGTCAACCTTCTGGAGAGACAGGACTAGAAAATCAGCTCCATAGAAAGACCAGAACTATACTTTGTTGAGATTGGCTATATAACAGAATCTTATAAATCTGAATATTCTGCACCTACCCTCTTTCTTATACGCCAGTGAATTAGGGATATATCTCCCTGAGCTATTTCCAAATATGATCTTGTTTCCCAGGACTTAAATAATATCCCAGCCCCTTTGTCTAAGGTTCTTGCATATTTTCCTGTCCCTTTCTCCTGATTCTTTAAATAATTGCTCTGAGGATTCCACAAGGAGTTTAAAAACAGTAGAATGGCATATTTAGAAAAGATATAGGGAAAAAAATACATTGTTATTAAAAGTTTTAAAAAGAACGTAAAAACTAAGACAAATAAAGAGAGAGGGAGGAGGGAGGGAGGGAGAGAGGAAGGAAGGAAAGAGGGAAGGAGTGAAGGAAGGAAAGTGCAGAAACAAAAGGTAAAAAGAAATAAGAGCTTCTGATATCCTTTGCAGCAAATATAAATACAATTAGAAAATCATCTCTTATTCAATGATTACAAAAAAGCTCATTTTTTTCTATTATCAACTTTTTTTTTCTAATAACCAAAACACAGGTCACAAGTTCATTTTTTCACCTATTCGTACAAAAAAGTATTTAAGGAATTTTCAGTCAGCCTTAAATATAAGTATTGGTTTTTTTTCTCTGATCAAAGAAGTTAATTTATCAATCTCCGTAACTTCCATCATCTTCATCGCCCATTCTTAATAGTTACGGATATATTTAGAAGATTTACAGCAGAAAATTATCTGCATGAAAAAATGGAATTTGTTCTACTGAATACACATTCCATAAGTACATGTTCCTGTGACAATGTAAAACATGTGAGGTAACTAGATAACTTCTATTTCAGAGTCTGTCTGGTTTCCATCTTGTCATTTTTCTCACTCCAGGCTTATTAATAAAGCACCAAGAATAACATTGCTCCACTGTTCAAGCCATCTCCATCTCAAATGCCATCAAGGAATTGCTTTCCCAGCCATTAGCAGGGGACTCATTTCATCCCATTTCTTTTGCTTCTTACAGGTTTTATTCCTGCTGTGAAGGCTATGAGCCAACTTTACTGTTGTTAAAAAATACACTGGGAGAAGTAAGTGATTGAGTTCTGAATATCTCAACAAATTCTGGGGTAGTGGGATCTTCCATCTGTGGAACAAAACAGAATCCATCCAAAGCCATATGCAGCAAGTGTGTTCTGGGCTAAAAAAACAAAATTCGGTGCTTAAATCGCAAACATGCATTCATTTACTTCTATGTAAAAAGGATGTCCAGCTCTCTCAAAAGTCTACATGTTAAGTCTCATTACATCAGGAGTACTTTTTTGAAAGAATGCTGACGATGGAGATAAGTTGATTTCTGAGAGCCTAATGGAGGTTGGAGGAAAGACAAGGAATTGAAGAAAAGGGGCTTTATAAAACAACCAGGAAGTTTTCACATAGGACGGTTTATTGTTGTTCCAAAAATAAAAAATAAATATTGTTTGCCAAAACAAAAAAATCGGGAGGGGAGGGAAACAATCTAATCAATACAAACAAATGAGTGAATATGTTCCCATCAGAAACACTTTCAAAGGTAATAATTTGTATATTGAATATCTATTTCCTGCGGAAGGGGGAGCATTCCAAGTGTTGTCTTGCCAAGTTTGCCACCAACTGTGAATGCCAACTGCTCAATAGGAAATTGCAGGCAATTCTTATATGACACACATTTCTGTTTGCTCACAGCTTTATATGGAGAGGTGTACATGTCAGTCTCAAATACACACTTAGAAGCATTAACACCTGGAGAGGTTTTAAGTTGTTTCCAGGTCCTAAATTTACAGGATGAATATCATGCTGGGCTACTAAGAATAGAGTCATCTTTCAGATAAAGAACCTTATCTCTAAACATTCACTCCAGTGAGCAATGCCTGACATCCTCTTGGATTGCGATGGTGGTGAATATCTGTAGCTCAGGTGGAGGATGAGGATGGAGGTTCTTTCTCTGAGCTTGTGGGTTGGTTTTCCAAATGTTTCATTACCAGGCTAGGTAACATATTCAGTGGAGTGTAGGGGGTGTCAGTCTTTTTCTATCTTTTAAGGCTTAGTGTGATGGGAAGGTCACGTCAGGTGAGGGTTTCCATCCATTGTTCCTTGTCTGGCCTTCAGGTGCTTTGGATAATAGGTTGATCCCTTCCTCTCTGTGACAGCCCCTCAAATATTGGAACACTGCTATCATGTCATCCCTGGTCCTTTTCTCCATTAGACTAGCCGTGCCCAGTTCTTGCAACCATTCTTCATATGTTTTAACCTCTAGTGCCCTAATCATCTTTGTTGCTCTTCTCTGCACTCTTTCTAAAGTCTCAACATCTTTTTATAGTGTGGTGACCAAAACTGGATGCAGTATTCCAAGTGTGGTCTTACTAAGGCTTTATATTAGTACCTCACATGATCTTTATTCAATCCCTCTATAGATTGAATGTCTTGTGATGGGTCAGATATGGGTCACATCAAGTGAGGGTCTTCATCTCCACTGAAGATGTTACCCAGCCTAATAGTGAAACATTTGGAAACCAACCCACAAGTATGGAGAATGAATCTTTATCCTCTTGGATGCCAGAGAAAGATCTGATTTTGATTCGCGAGACTTTTCATCTCCAGTGTTATTTTGTGCTTCTATATTCAATTACTTGAGTATTTCTAATCTTTGGTTATGCATTTCACTGATTGCTTTTTAATCTTTGTTGCCTGGAATTGTATGTATTCCTTTACTATGTTAGTCACACTGGAAACACAACTTACTTATGAGGCTTAAAATGTCAGTGGATTAACTTACTCAAAACTGCTCCCCTTAACCTGTATACATCAAAAGGGGACACTGTAACCTTGTCCCTCATGTTCTGCTCAGGGTGCCCTCATAAAGTAAGTGGAAGATGATAATCACATATTGTTAAGCTACATCTTCATATTGTTTGGTAACCCCATCTTTTCACTGGATGTTTTGAATACAGTAAGAGTTTAAGTGGTCTTCTATGATCATTCATTTTCTTGAGTCTTTTTGATTATCAGGAAACCTTATGCAGTTGCTCACATCTTACTCCCATTCAGGTATGTGGAGCATTTCTTTCCTCTGACTGGAAGGAAAGGAAAAAACGGGGAGGAACAACAAGCTTCTTTGGAACAGGAGAATGCTTTATTTTTACAGTAAGTTTAACTTACTTCCGTAACAATAGCAATAGCAGGTAGACTTATACCCTGTCCCATAGTGCTTCACACTCTCAAAGTAGTTGATACAGTCAGCATATTGCCCCAAACAGTCTGGGTCCTGATTTTGTTGATCTCAGAACGATGGAAGACTGAGTCAACCTTAAGCCCCATCAGGATCAAACTCTAGACTGTGGGCAGAATTTGCCTGCAATACTGCATTCTAACCACTGCCCCATCAGGGCTCCATGGTGGAGAATATATTGGTTTTATAAGTACTTTCTTTCAGTTCCTTTTATGCATTGGTCAGTCTGATCCAAATCTGACCATGAGTATAACCCTCCAACCTAAGGGTCTGATGAAAATTAGAAAATAGAGCTCATATGTATTTTGGGGCTTCACATAAATCCTGCAAAGAATGAAAACTGTTGCCTTGTTCCAAAATAAAACTATGCCCCTGAATGCCTTCTCAAAAGATGTGAGCCCTCCCCCCCAACATTACTTCATTGGATGTTTTTCTTCCAGTGAAGTGCACCCATGGTACTTGTTATGTATGTTCCCCTACATACATAGTAATTGTCTGGTCCTTTCCACTAACTGTTAAACTAGTTCAGGTGTCGGCAACTTAAACACTCAAAGAGCCACAGAGGTCCTAACCAGAAGCCCCCCATTCAATTCTGGAGCTGACCGGAAATCATATTAGCCCACCATAGAGTCTCCTCCTAGTGTGGTATCCTTTTTCCTCTACCTGTCCTAATTGAAAGCCATATCAATTGTGGATCCAACCGGAAAACCCACCCCTTGCCATAGAGTCTCTTTCTGGCATGCCATGCTTTTCCTCCCACCCTAACTGGAAGTTCCTCTCAAAATTGTAGCACCAACTGGCAATAGGGAGCCACAGGAGAGGGATGAAAGAGCCACATGCAGCTCCAGAGCCATGGGTTGCTGACCCCTGGCTGAGTTGATTCTCCTGAATCCATAATACCTGATCATTCTTCCTCCTCACAACATACTAACGTTCCAACTTTGAAACAGCTAACCAGCTTAAGCCAAAATTTAAATATTAACTAAAATTGTAACTGCATACAAATATTAAGGGGGGAAAAGGCAATTGTTTTTGGTCTGATCTGCGCTCTCTACTTTCTGGGGAAAGGTTCCCTTCACTCTACCTAAAGAGCCATTCTCTGCCTAAGTCTCACTAGCCATTTGCTGATATCAAGATCTTAACCAAGATCTGTTGTGTGAAGTGGCCAGAATTTAACAAAACAAGAGAACTATGTTTTTGAATGGTGTTTTCAGCAGCAAGGACAACAGGGGATATGACAGTGATGCAAGGTTGGAATTTTTGGATAAAATAAAATGGGTTATTTATATATTTGATAATTCCAAATCACGCCATAGCATGCCATCATCAAGCAGATATGTAACATCAGGGACTTAAGGGCAACTTGCAGCCTATGGATCTCTGCTTTACAGCTTCCTATCCCTGCACAGTCCTTGCCAAATGTACCAAATAGTCACAGTTAGGATCTTTGTTAGGGTTTTTCATAATCTGGTACAGATCATAGGTAGAAAGTCTGAATTTGTTTTTGTTTTCTCTCTACAAAAACTGCTTTATTATTCAAAATTAAACTCCTATTCCTTACCTGTAACCATAATGCTAATTGTATGCTTGTTTCTAGTTTCCCACCTTTCTGAATCTACAGGCTTCCCATTATTATAAATTTATAGTAATGGGATGATTTTATCCTAATCTATACACTCTTATCTCTACGTTCTACCTCGATGTTCCTACTCCTATGTTTGTAGCACTATGTTTCCCTATCATAACTATTTCTTTAATCATTTTCTTTCCCCTCTGTCTTCAGCTCTTGTAGCCAGCCCCAGTCCCTTGCATGTAAAAAACCTTTTCTCTCCCTAGATTTTGTTATGGGCTTTTCTCTCCCCCCAGCTCTTACAGTCCTCTCTTTCTGGACCTGGTTTGTAGTCATGCTTGGGTTTGTAGACACTGATCAGGCTCTTGTCCTTCTCCGTCTCTTAGCTGATCTTGCAGGGCCAAGAATTGTAGTTTCCTTTCGTTTGAAGACCACTACTTTGTCTTGGAGGCTTCTCTCTCCTAATTTTCTGATGTCTTTCTGGTTTGATTTCTTTTTAGCTACTGTACCCTTGTATCTTTGTTGGATGGGGCTGTTTTAACCCTCCTTCCCAGGCTACACCAAAACTCTGGATCCACAGAGGGAAAAGAAATGTCTGTTTATTCTTGGGTGGTGAGTTCCAAAATATCCCTGACTGATATTGTCTTTTCTTAAAAGGTGCATCCTAAAATGGAGCGATATGAATGGGTCTTCATCAAGAAGCCAGAACAAGCTAAAGCTCTACCTTGTCCCCAACGCCAGCGTTCTCCATCTCCCTTTTCTTCGGAGAGTCACAGAACAACCAGCTCAAATCATCTCACTGTACCAAAGTTAGAAACAATTAAATACCGTCTCTCTCCCTTCCTGGCAATTAGACACTTCAAGTTGCCCTCCAAAACAGCCTCCATGTTTATGTCTGGAAGCCAGGAAGGCATCGTCATAGGTAATTATGCACATAAATATTGTGGATAATCTGTACAGCTAAGCACTATACACATTTCTGGCGCCCCAATCCCCCAATCAAATTTTGGTGCTGCTTATTTAACATATGAATTTAACCACAGCTGAGCTGGGATGATCACAACCTACATATATTTTTGGGGGTAGGAAAAGGACATATAGGATCAATATGGTCAAAGGTCATGATGAACTTTTGGCAAGGTTGTCCTACCAAAGCATACAGTATGAAGGAGAAACATTCATATAGAACCCATTATATCATCATCATCATCACAACCACCACCACTACCACCATCATCATGTCAACATACTAACAAGTGGGATTTGCAATAAAACCCTTTGTTCCAGGAGTATTGCTACATTCCCCTCCCCCCAGTTTTCTCTTTTCTTCCTTCCTTAATCTGTCACTTTCAAATCCACCTGTCTCCTCTGTGCACCTGGCTCTTGACTACTTTTCTCACTCCTCCACAACATCTCACATACTTGGCATTGCTTCTTCCTTCTAGATCCTAGCTCTTGCTTCCACCTACTCCCCTTCATCTACTGTTGAACCAGCATGTCTGTCTCGAAATCTAAACATAGCTAATATTGTGAATTACAGTACTTGGCTGACTTCTGGTTATTTTAAATACTTCTAATTTTTTCTCTCCTACTCATCTTACTCTTTGCTTATAAATTTGCCAGCAGACCCTACCTGAATTCAGCATTAGAGGAAGTGAAAGAAAATTAAGACCTTTTTCAATAAATGAGAGCAATACAAATGTTCTTTGAGGCATGAATGCAAAGCCTCTCTCTCAATGTGGCTCCTGCTCTAGAGGAAATGAGGCAAGCTGTTATTGTTGGAAGCTTTTTTTGTTAAGTGCTTGGTGATTTTTTATTGGCTGAAACTCCCACCTTACACCTTGTCTCACCTTGCAGAGTTTAGGATTCTCTTTCTTGGCAAATGACAATGTGCCACCATGCTTTACCTGCTCTCTCTCCTGCAGTTTCACTAAATGCTGGCTTTGCCACACTGCCTCTTGTTCAAGAGCCTGTTCCTTGCTGTGAAAAGTAACTGTGGGAAGGGAGTAGCTAAGAAGGAGATGATTCTGGATGGAGAGAGCACTGGGCAGTTCAAGGAGAGGAAGGTGAAACACTTGCTGGGCACCACATCACGCTGGGTGGCATGAAATTGCTGCTTGTGATAGGGTCAGCATAAACGGTAGTGACATGAAAGAGGTTTATCTCAAGCCACATACAATTTGAATGTTCAAATAGAAAAGAAGTTGAGAAACACAATTCAGTGAGAATTAATTAAATTCAGCCTTTTCTGTAAGAAGCGGATTGTTTAGAGTGTCAGTGAAAATTGAAGCTGTTAACCAGTATGTAACACTGATATCTGATTACATCAGCAGGAAAGATCAGCATCAATTATTTTATGAGTTCAATTCATGAATTGGCTCTACTTTTTAAAGTTCCAAATGCCCCTGGATTTGGCTAACTACAGAGAAACCGGTTCAGTTATCTGCAGAACAAGCTTGAAAGATGTTGGTGTTCACAGGGGCATCTCATCATCTTGCAATCCCCCTAAATTGTTTTCATATGTCATATTAACCCATAGTATTATTTAATTAGCTTTGCTGAACTTGCCCAGTTGTAATTCTTTATGAATACTGTCCCTAATTGTGAAAGATATCTATAACTCTTTTAAAATTCATTTTCAAGCAATTTTTAAAAACTTGACTTTTGAGTTGGACCATTGTTTTACAATTTTCAGGCAATTATATAAATTGTGTTATTTTTATTTATAAATGTTTTTATTTGTGGGTGAGTTCTTCACAGAAAGATGGGACATAAATAGCTATAGATAATTACAGATATATAAGAGGAAAGGGATTGTTTTTTCTGTTAAGGATTCTAATTAGTTGAAATCCTTAAACAAAGCATGAAGAAGTTGTTCACTGATATCAGGCAAAACGTGAGAAATAGAAGACAACACACACACACACACACCAACTACCTAATATAAATGGAATAATAAACCTTGGTGGCTTATATTCACCAAATAAGCCTATTATGTACCTTGCAGAATAAGCCCTGAACTAAACAAGAATTTTGTTGACAATGTAGTACTGGTGGTCATTGATCCGCTTGTTCTGCAGTACATACAGCCAGAGAATACTGTGCTGTTAATGACAGCCACAAGGAAGCAACACTACATGACTATATTAGCAAAGATAAAACAATAGAGTTGGAAGGGACATTGAAGGTCTTGTCTGGAAGTCCAATCCCTTGCTTGAGCAGGAAATCCTATATCATTTCGGATAAATGGTTCTCCAATCTCTTTTTGAAATCCTTCAGTGATGGAGCACCTACAACTTCTGAAGGCAAATGAATTGCTCTCACTGTTAGGAAATTTCTCCTTAGTTCTAGGTTGCTTCTCTCCTGGCTAGTTTCCAACCGTTGTTTTGTGTCTTGCCATTTGATGCTTTGGAAAATAGTTTGACCCCCCTCATCTTTGTAAGAGCCCCTCAAATATTGTAAGAGTGCTATCATGTTCCCCCGCAGTCCTTTTTTTCACTAGACTAGACATACCTACCGTATCTATGTCTAATCTAATTTATACCATTTATTATACATTTATATATATTTTTATATATACATTTTTCATGTATCTATAAAGTCATCATTTTCCATGATGATATAAAAACTGTATCATGTCTAATACAACAACACATGCATCTTCAATTCAAGTCAGAAACTGTTTGCATGCAAGTAATAGGAAAAGAGACCAGGGACAGCATCTAAAAACTCTGTTCCATAAGGTGGTGAGAAACATTCTTTAACCAATCATGTTGATTCTCTTTTCCTAGGGGGAGGCGATGGCCAAGCTCTGTATATTGATGCTAATCTGAATCATGGAAGAACAGACCACTGTGAAACTTTTGACAACCCACCTCTCTGCCAACAAAACTTTCAGGTGCAGCTACTAGAAGTTTGGGGATTTCAAAACTCTCGAGCTTCCTTTTCCTCCATATGATGGACATTTTTCACTGAGATTCCTCTCCAAAGCACTGCATGTCATCAGGGGATGACTGAGAGATGGACATCTAAGCAGCAGGAATAGATCTTGAAATACTTTGGGTAGTTGCCCATTAATACAATCTTTTTGGCCAGAATCTTTGGAGCATAACCAAATACATGAGATGATTTACATTTACATATAACTCTTGTGCTTGGACTTTTGAAAGGATTAATTTTTGGGAGGGGGGGGAAATATGGAATTCCCATTGATCGTGTGTCTGCTTATTCTGCTTATTAGATGAAACGTATGAAGCCAGAGATTATCCGAGAATGTTTCTTAATCAATTTTTCATTGGAGTTCAACAGTATCTCATCAAAGATTGTCTGTTTTTTATAAAAGCCATACGTTTTCGCATCTTTATCATACCAAATTGTATTTGCAGCTGAGGGCAAGAATGTTAATAAGTGTTTGGTATATGCAGAAATGGTCCTACGAGAGAATGAAAGAAGAACTGAATTCCGGTATTAAATGGGCAGAACAGTACCAAGATATTCAGGTAGTCCTCAACTTCCGACCACAATTGAGCCCAAAGTTATGTTGCTAAGTGAGACATTTGTTAAGTGAGGTTTGTCCCATTTTGCAACTTTTCTCGCCACATTTGTTAAGTGAATCACTGCAGTTGCTAAATCAGTAACACGGTTGTTAAGTGAATCTGGTTTCCCCATTGACTTTGCTCGTCAGAAGGCAGCAAAATGGGATCACGTGACCTTGGGACATTGCAACCATCATAACTGTGAGTCAGTTGTCAAGCAGCCGAATGTAAATCACGTGACCGTGGGGATGCTGCAACGGTCGTAAGTGTGAAAAATGATCACAAAGTCGCTTTTTTCAGTGCAGTTGTAACTTTGAATGGTCACTAAGTGAACTGTTGTAAGTCGAGGACTACCTGTATTGTACCTTGGCAACTGGTGCTCATCGGAACCAACAGAGTAAAGGAAAGGGAGGCCAATGGTAGCAGAATTAGTTGATTTTCATTTTGTTTCTATCCCCTTCGCTGGCCACCGTGAAGATACTTGAGCACTGCGGTACAATTTTAGCAATGGGAACATTATTAGAACATTTCCAATATTTCCTCAAGGGTTCACTTTTGCACTGGGCACAAAGTGACCCTAGGAAATAAGGTACAGTGGCATTATTATGACATATAACTTTCATGAACTTGTTCTTCACACCTGTGCAACCCGGAACCTGTGCTTTACACTCAAGGCGACGAGTTAAGATCTTATCCCTATTGTCACAGCAAGACTTCAGAATACTTTGAAGGTGCCAGAGAACCTCATACAAAGGAACTAAGACATCCAACTGAATGGGCTATTTTTAGACTACATGCTTTTATCTGCATGGCCCCTGAGCATCGCATCTGGCATGTACGACATTAAGAAATGTCAGGAAAAGATTTCCTGTTTAAAAAAAAAAAAAGAACAGAATTTTCCTTTCATGAGTTAATGCTTTTTACATTAGAGACACAAACAGCACAGCCTGTCTGCCCAATTCACCTGCTTTAAAGATGAAAGAACAGAAAATTGTCTTTGGCCTTTGGGTCTGCCAGTCATTCCAGATCTCAGTTTCCTTTCGATCTTCAATGATGAATAAATGTTGCTGAACAAACACGGCTTCTATCGTCAGAAATGTGCATTTAAAGGAAAGAGCAGTACAGTATGCCTGCCATCTGACACTTGCAAACATCATTGCTATTCAAAATATAGTAGCAGTGTATACACGACTATTCAAGTAAATGCTCAGAATATGTTGACCGAAGAACATGACATATAATACGTTTTAGAGTCTATCCAATAAAACACTACTTTGTGCATCATAAACCGAACATGATGCCATGGGAAAGTCAATTCTGGACCATCAAAGTTTATTCCACAATAAATTGCTTAGTCTTTCAGCAGTTAAAAAAATCTTTCCTGTTCATTTGTTTGTTTGTTTTATCCCTGGAAGATTTGTTTGCTGCCTATTTTTATTTTTCAAATTGTAGTTCATGTTCTTGGGCTTCCTCTGCCATTTACTGAGCACATAACTGATCAATACATCCCAAGGTGACATTTTCAGAAAAGGAGAAAATGAACTACAGCATAACAATCATGCAGTCTGTCTGGTCATCACTGAGGCCGTGAAGGCTTCATTGTTGTAAGGTTTTAATCCAGGGATTACTATTAATAAAGGAAATCCATCAAATATGGTCTAGAGAAGAACTCCAGGAAAAATATGCAAATAAAGCATCAATTTCTGTTCATTCTCTAAGAAGTGGCCATGATCTCAAATGGTCATCCTTGAGCAGAAAGATTACAAAAATCATTACATTGCAAAACAACTAGGCAGAAATTCAATGAATGTGTTCACATAATGGGTATAGTTTCGTTATTGAATTAACCTGTTTTCTGAATTTCCACTGACATCAAGATGAACATTACCAATTTTTGCATATTATGCAAAGGCAGCCAATACATCTTTAAGTGGCTGTTTAAGTGTGCTGTGGGAACACTGCTGCTATTTAAGCCAGGAATATTTTGGCCTGAGGTGTTTCAACTTGGCCTTTTGAGCATCCTTCTATGTTCTGGTCCAAAGAATGTGGCCAGAATAATGACAAAGAAATGAATGCCTATAATTTTACCATGTATTTAATTATTGTTCTCTCCCGTCATATTAAAAATGACAATGTTTGAGGCATATTTGCTATTTTCTCTATATTTGTCAGTTTCAATCCACTATCAGCCCCACCCCTTGAAAGAAGGGGCTAGCTATTGTAGACAATTACCACCCACCCCTCTATTAGAAGAATGAAATATTTTGGGAAATATTAAAAAAGCCAGAATATCATATTTTCCTGGATGATAAAAGAAGAAACATGTTTTAAAGACAAAAAGCAGCTCCCTGCCCCCAGCAGATATTGGTGCCCATTAAGAAAGACTGGGCCAGCCTATCTACAAGACAAAAGATCTCCAGCTCCAGGATTTAAGGGGATTAAGACATAAACCTCCAGGACATAATAGGATTAACCCATCTATCAGCACAGCTCACTACATGGCACAATCTCTTAAAGACATTGCATCACTCAGCAAACTTCAACCAAGCCTGGGAGCTCAGACAAACATGACCCCATAGGAATCTGACAACAGCCAATAAAATACATGTTCTTGCACAGGAACAGGAAGCTCAAGTTCAAAGCCCCAAGACAAGGTATAAAAATTCCTCTCAACTCCATGTGGTCAACTGCCCACGACCATCCATGTGGATCTGCTTCATCATTAAACCCTCTTTCCAATTAGCTTCCATGTTTCCAGTATCTTTCTGCCATCTTGGAACTGAACCAGATGGCTATTTCTTCCAACACTATCTAATAGCTAGTTGGGGACCAAGTTCACTGATTAAGCATGGCTGGCAGGCCAAAGATCCAACAGAATCTTTTCCTCCTTCCTCTCTAAGGCCAGAACTACTCTGGTGTCTTTCCTGGTATTTCATGATTACTTTAGGTTTGCAGTTATACAAATGGAGCAAGGGAACAGGGGAAGACAAAAAAAACCTAAGGAACATAGGTAGAATCAGTGGCATAGCTAACGTATTTGATACCAGGGGTGGATCACTTTTAACACATAGGCAAACACACCTCTTCACTGCTGAGAGCTATTTTGGTGTAGTGGTTAAAGACTAGGAGATGGAATTCTGTTCTTTGCATTGGTCACAAAGCCAGCTTGCTGATCTTGGGCTTCTCAATTTTGTCATCCCAAGAAAGAAGGAAGCTGTTAAATGAATTCTGAAATAACGCTGCTGAGAAAAGGGCAGAGGGCAATTGTCAGGAGTCAAAACTCACTTGAAGGCACTTTTTTGCCCCTTCATCACTTTTGTGCTGCTGCTGACTGCCAAACACCTGATCAGCATGCAGGGAGCAGCAGCTGGGATCCACACACCAATTTGGCAGCACCCCCTCCCCTCCCCCACTAACCGCCTCCAGCCAGGGCAGAGTCCTGAAGTGAGACCTATTCCATCCCTCTGGCAATGACTAGGAGACTGATGATCGTGCTATCAATTTACTAAAAAGAGATGAAAGCAAAACCAGAAGGAAAAAAAAAATACCAATTAGCATGTCTGTAGCAATAAGCAATAAAATATTGGTAAGAATATTCAGTGACTTAAAACAGAGGCAATAGAAGTAGGCTAGGTTTTGGTAACATGGACGACGAATGTAATGGGCAGCATTGTTTTGTGCTGACACAAGGATGTGGGTGGGCACCTCAACTCAGAGATAGGGGGAATGGCCTTATTTCTGACAATGAGTGATACATGGGTTTTTCTAAATGCACAGTATTGGCCCCTCCTATAGGCTGGCCGATGAGTGATTTTGAAAGAAGTATGGTTGTGTTTTTGGAATGTTTAGAAAACAGTTTCTAAATTAAAATACCTGGTCGATAACAGCAACATCTTCTTTTAACTCAGTGTGTACTGAGCTCGGACAGATTGGGACAACACCTGAATAGGTAAGACATCGGAGCAATGCCAGCTCCAATGCCATATTTGGGCATATTTGTAATGTTGACCACTTTATCTCTCCTTGTCCTTGTCTTTTTCCTTCTCCACTCCTGGAAATTGCCTGGAGAGATTCCTACAATTTTTCTCAGGAAAAATTCATATGCCATTGCCTCTTTTCTAGGGCCGAGAGAAAAGGACTGGCTCAAGATCACCCAGCTGACTTCATTCCTGTCAAATGACTTGAGCTCACAACCTCCTGTTTTCTAGCCTAGTGCCTTCACCACTAGACCAAAGTGGTTCTTAAAATAGGTACCAAATGTCCTTCTATAATTTGCATTTTGTCAGTAAATATAACCACCTGTTGCTGTCAGCTGCCACTCACTGCTGTTCTTTTATGACTTTCTTTCCTTGGCATCAATGCTAACAAACAAATCATGGATGAAAGGAACAATATTATGCTCTCCTTGGGTCTGTTGCATTTCAGAACCATTTGCTCTGACAAAGCAAGCAAGGCTTCTTGTGCTCATTTGACAAGCAGAGGAACTAAACGGGGGAAACAGAGTCCTGCCCAGTCAGCCTCCAATGTCACTTTGAATGAATCATCAATTGATCAAGACATCAACTCATAATAATAGTTCCAAGACCTGGTCAGGGAAGAGATGAGGAATTCAGATTCTTCAAAGCATGCAGAGATTCCTGAGGCAAAAATGTTTCCTTCATTTGAACAGGTCCAAATGCTTTCATAAAGTAGGGCACAGGCACATGCCAGCATTTAACAAAGATAACACAATTGGATGCCTGCCCTGCCTTAGGAAATGCAAGAAGTGGCAGTTTACCCAAAAGTAGGACAGTCAAATCAAAAGGAGGATTTGATTCTCTTTCCCATTGTTGCTAGGAAGGAAGGAGGGGAGCTGAATGGAAGCAGGAGAGAAAGGAAAAAGAGAGCAAGTGAAGACGGGAAGATACTGCAGACAGCGATGCAGGGCAAACCATTCCTTCCATATGAGTGCTTATTGTCATGTGAATAGAAAACAAGCCAAGGGTATGTTCCTGACTGTTAAGTATAGTTAAGAGCCCAGCAAAGTGCTTTGCTACCTTCTAAGTTCCCATTAGTGACCCTTTGATAAAACTCCGTGCAGCCCCTACCAACATTTCATGCTGACCTTCCTCTTTGAGAAGATTGCTAAAAATATAGAGAAAATAGCAGCTTGACCAAGGTGGTCTATTTAGAGCTTGATCGATATGGCGAGCCTCAGAAGCTGCAGCAGGCTCCAAAGTCCTAAGGTACATTAGGTAGGAGTGCATAGCATTGATCTGGGGAATCCTGCTCCAGAGGTTCTCCAGCTGACCTCCTGAGCCGGAGACAAGTGGTGAACTCATTTAAAAGGGTTGTAGGGCTACCCAGCTTTACTAGAAAAGCACAGAACAGCTTTTGAAATAATACAGTAAGCATTTTTTTTTGGGGGGGGGAAACTTACAGTAAAAGGAAGCAACAGAACAGAAATTCCTTTTGGAGACAAATAGCCAAGACCAGCAATGAATTAGCAAGAACTTTGGGACCCATAGACCTCGCATTTCTGGAAGACATATGATCAAGCCGCTATTTCTTTCGAGCATAGCTTCTAGAGCTGTGATGGCAAACTTATGGCACGCATGCCACAGGTGGCACGCAGAGCCATATCTGAGGGAATGTGAGGCGTTACCCTGTCAGCTGCAGCGTGCATGGCACACTGACCATCTGATTGTTGGCCTTCTGGAGGGCGGGAGAGGCTGTTTTCACCCTCCCCAGGCTTCAGGAAGGCTTCCTGAAGCCAAGGGAGGGGGAAAAATGGCACAACGGGCCAACTGGAAGTTTTAGTGAGGTCTACACGCATGCGTGGGGGAATGGCATTGCATTATGGGTGTGGGCCCTTTTGACATCCAAGCTGAAAAAGTTTACCCATCACTGTTCTAGAGGAAGCCAGAGATTCACCATCCTTATTTGAAGACAAAATATCTACTGTATGCTACTGTAAGCCCCAAGGAGCTTTCAGAAATCTCTCTCTGTCTCTCTTCTCCCTCTTTCTTTCTTTTTGTCACTCCCTCTCTCCTTCTCTGCCTGTCTCTCTTTCTCTCCCTGACTCTCTCTTTCTTTCTCTCCCTCTCTTTCTCTCTCTCTGTCTCTCCCTCTCTTTCTCTCTCTGTCTCTGTCTCTCTCTGTGTGTGTGTGTCTCTCTCTCTTTATCTATCTTCTGTATGTCTTTTTTGGCCTCCTGGGGAATCTGGGTGCCCCATTTTTCACCTTCCCCACCTCCAGCAGCATTCTGCAGGCCAAAAATAGGCAAAAATTGCTCATTGTTTGGGCAAAAATGGGCTGTTTTCACCCATTTTTTGACCTCCAGAAGCATCTGTGCACCCTGTTTTTCACCTCCCCCGCCTCCAGCAGCATTCTGCAGGCCAAAATGTTGGCCTTACCTTTCAGTTCCAGCCTGTGGTGCTCGCAAAGGTAAGTCCTGTGCTCGGCTGAGCGGTGCGATGTGGGCAGGGCAGCCTCATGGTCCTGTGCAAGCCGGATTAATGACTTTGGCAGGCCGCAGTTTGAGGACCCATGCTCTACACCAGGGGTCGGCAACCTTAAACACTCAAAGAGGCACTTGGGGCCATTTCTCATACAAAACAAAACAGTCGGAACCACAATACCTGGGTGGGCGTAGCCAAGTCGATGTCACTCACTCCCACTCAATCACATGACACCCCCCCTCTCTCTGCCGCGGCTGGGCCAAGTCAACAAACTCTTCTTGGGGTGCTTCACTACATCTTTTATTTGTTCTTTTTGGAAATCCAGGCTGGCAGAGGAACAATCGATCACCAGCCACAGTAGAGGCCTCCATTCGGCCAACCCTCCTCCTCCCCTCGCAACCCCCTGGCTCGCTTAGGGAGGACACCCCATGCCACGTACGCCTTTCCTGCGCTTTCCTGCTTGAGGAGGGTCTCCCCACACGTGCGCACGCTCCTGGCTCAGCCACAGCCAGCCAGGTGGTTGTGAGTGGAGGAGGAGAGTCGCCCAAAGGGAAGCCTCCGCCACGGCTGGTGATCTTTCCTCAGCCCGGATTCCCAAAAATACCCAAAAAAGAAATAAAAGGGGCAAGGGGCCAACCAGTGATGGGACAGAGAGCCATAGCAGAGGGCCCAAAGAGCCGCATGCAGCTCCAGAGTCGCAGGTTGCCGACCCCCGCTCTACACTATCCCTACACACATTCTTCCCTACCCACTCTCACACCCTCCCCGAGCCATATGCCATCTCTGACACACACCTTTCCCAATGCACATGGCACCTATTATGGACCTCCACATAATATTCCTGACCCATAACCCGTAGATCCCTTCAATCCTTCCCCCACCCAGCAGCCACATCTTACTTGCCTACTAGTCCTGGCCTTCAGTTTCCTACTGCCTTCTCTATAGGCCTTCTCCCTTCCTGCTTCCAACAAGCAAGTTAAATAGGAGACCAGACTTAGAGAACTGAAGGGAGGAACAGAGAGAGGGTGGGAAAAGGGGGAGGGAGGGAGGAAAGGGGGAAAGGAAGGAAGGAAGGAAAATGCTTCAAATTCAGTGTCAAGGAAAATCAAAAATTTCTAAATGCTAGTAATATATATAATAGAATCTGTCATGAGAAAAGATATGTATATGCAAAGTACTAAGCACACAATCCTTGGAATTTTCACCAGATGTTCTGCTTTGTAATTGCCTCACACATTTTCACATTTGCTTTTGCAAACATGTTTGTGGATTTGCAGAAAGAGTCATTCCCTTTGTAGGGCTGGATAATTTGAAGAAAGAATGAAAACCCCAACTTCTCAATACAGTATAGAAGATCAGGATTATTCAGGATACTGTAAAAACAAACAAACTTTTGCAGTTTTAGAGCTACCTATAATGTATGGTAGTATCCCTCTCCAACAGAAAATACTTAATGCTAATCATAGTATATATACCTTTCCCCCAAGCTATTAAATGTGACTTGTAATTTAAATATTGAAACATTTTAATTTCTTCATGCTGTTTCTGCATTAGCAAATGCAGCAGTTGGTTTGGCAAACAAAAAAATATTTTATGTGAGATTTAAACATTGTGTTGAAATCTTAGCCCCTAGAGAACTGATTGGGAGAAATCATTCAAGGCATGTTGAACGAAACAGATCACGAAAGCCTTTCTAATCTAAGAACTGGTAATGTGAAGTAGCCAAAGCATCAATCTAAAACATATATTTATATGTTAGGAAAGCATCACTATAAGGTTGCAACCTACAGCCAATATTTTGCTTACTCGGAAGCTATAGGAAGGTTCAGAAGAATTGCTAGTTGGAGAGAGGGTGAGAGCAGAATGAGACTTAGAAGTTTCACCTTAGATTTACACATCTTTAGGTGAAGGTGTCCCAGGAACAGGTGAAGAAGCAAGATGCATTGAGAATTATATGTCCAAGTAACTCAAGAATGCGTACTTCTTTAAAACAGTCAGAAAGGGTCCCAAACCATGGCAGCCTTGTTACAAGGGATAATAACTTCTCCTACTGGAATCAAAGTAAGCATGTAGTTTACCATGCTGTCTAAATTGACCAATATACTCCCCTTTCTACAACATGGTCATAATGCTGGTTACAGTATAGTCCATTGCAAGAATTACACTATGAGCATTATGCTTAATAATTATGTTAATATGCCTCCTGAGGTTTCTTTGCATATCTATAAATCTCAGCATGATTTTTGACTGAAATTATTGTTGATAGAGCAGT
This sequence comes from Pseudoxenodon macrops, assembly GCA_032467955.1. Lineage (NCBI taxonomy): Eukaryota > Metazoa > Chordata > Lepidosauria > Squamata > Pseudoxenodontidae > Pseudoxenodon > Pseudoxenodon macrops. The sequence goes on from JANHFT010003499.1 coordinate 53,103, forward strand.
GGAAAATAAGCAAAGTGATGAGAAAAGAACAAGCTATTTTTAAAATTGTTTGAAATGGAAAGAAAACGGATGAGGCAAGGGCTTTGCTTTTCCATTTTTATTTGCTTTTGACTGACATATTTTCTTGATTTTTGAAGGAGTTTTCTCTCTTTTCCAGTTGGAAAAGAAGCCAACTGAATTAAGTAGATCAATCGGTATTAAACAGAAGAGGCAGAATGAATTTATTATTTCCTTGTAGAAATGGGTTTGAATTATACTTCTATAGCATCACCATGGATTTAATTTTAGGCAGGAGGAGATAATTTTCTCAGAGCACTCCTTTTGACTGGATCCACAATTTGTGGTAAGCTATGATTTTTTTAAATCTAATTCTTGAAATAAAAATCAGTAGATTTGCATTTAGGTTTTGGGATATAAAAGTGGTGATGTCAAATAATATTTATGCACTGAGTTTTGATTTTCCATTCCCCCAGAAAGTATTTATTTTAAATTTTAATTGTCTAAACTCTACTGAAGGAAATAACTTTGTCAACTATATTACTACATTTTGGAAAAGATTCTGAAACCTCTTTATATAAACCATGGTTTATAAATTTCAGCAGTTGAGGTCACTAAACATGCTTGGTTAAGCCCAAAGAAATCATACACTGGTTCTTGAATGAAATTTTCTCTGCTGGATGCCAAATTAACTTAAGCACCAACTATTTTGGTGCTTGGAGAAAAAAATATTTGCTTGTCCTCTGCAAACAACATGTTTTGGTCTAGCCATCCCTGAAACTGTTTATAAGGAAATTAACCAAATAACTTTTCCAATTTACTAGTGGATGCACATTTCCTTCTTATCACATTTAGTGTCAAAACATCCTGGAATATATTGGAGATAAGGCTTAGAAAAGCATGAGGTCGTCAAGTTTTATTAATTGTCTTGTGTTGAATTATAATAATATTGTTTTGCAAAATATGCTTTATGGAGTGGCCAAAACTCAGCCTATAAACACTGCAGATGTATTCCCATCTGCTTCAACTGTGCTTTGTCCATAATTTTTTTTACAAATGCTTAATCAAACACAAATGCCAGAAATAATGGTATCAAGATCTCCCAGAAAGGAATAAACATTATAAAAGGAGAGCCATGTGGTATATAGTGTCAAAAAACACTTGGATTTGCTGAGACCTGAGATTGTCCAAAATCTTTTAATGTATGTGAGTTCACCAATTTTTCAGTCAATGGTGCTGTTTAATTCACAACAACAACAACAACAACAACAACAACAACAACAACAAGAATAATAATAATAATAATAATAATAATAATAATAATAATAATAATAATAATAATAATAATAATAATAATAATAAT
>JANHFT010003499.1:73444-115490 GCA_032467955.1 Pseudoxenodon macrops
AACCGGTTCTCTGCCCTAATGATTTCTTCCAACAACCAGTTCACCAAACTGCTCAGAAAGTTAACAACTGGTTCTCCTGAAATGGTGCAAACTGGCTGAATCCCACCACTGGACATATGGTTTACTTAAAATTTCTTGGCTTATTCCTGGTTTGGTTTTATGTCATGTCCAAGCCTTTACAGAACTGTGAAACAGTAACAGCTAAAACGAAAATAATAATAATAATGAAGAATTGGCCAAACAAACACTGATAATAAGCTTTTGCCTTATTCAACAAACCATGGTTAAGGAAACATAGCTTAGTTCAAAGGGTAAATACAGAATGTAGAGACATGTAATACATCTCTTGAAATTACACCCTTTAAATTACTTTTCAGTGTAAATCTCCTTATCATTACAATCTTTGGAAATCAGTAAAACTCCATTAAATACTAATTACTTACCTTAGTTATTCCCATGGAAAGGAAATGATTGTTTGCTATGAAAAGAGATTTATGGAGGTGTTTACATTATGTTAAACCACTTGAGTGAAAGTAATTAGAATATGGGATGCAGAGCTTCATTTTCCTGCAGGGAAATAAATGAGCTTAATTTTGCCTTGGAAGATGTCCTTTGCAATCAAGGCTAGGAGTTCCTTGTGTAACAGGTAAATAATAAAATAAATGTTAAATCTTCCAGCAGCCTTTATGTTTAAGTCACAAGGGGCACAATAAAGTAGAAAGCAAAGCACGGCATCATTGCTATGAGTTGCTGAGGATTATCACTGTTATAGATTGTATAGCTGCCTGTCTATTAGCAGGGTTGTATAGAACAACCTTGACATTAATCTGTTGGCAGTAGATTTTGTTGGAAAAATGATCACTGAAGTGTATTTTTGATCGAATAAAAAAACAACAACCTTGAATCCAAGTTATTTAAAATTGGCATGTCTAGGCATGTTTAAAGTTATCTAGAAATGTACTCAAAATCTGTCAATGGAGATCTTCTTAGTTTATCACCTGTTACATGGCAAAGCTGTGAAAGCATTTCAAACTCACCTGACTACTGTGCTGCACTGGATTGAGACAGAGTGGATGGGCAGTTTTGATAGTTTAGAGATTTGTAAAGCCTGATTGATCCCCCTAAGAAAGCTTTGTGTTCAAAGATAATCCTGCTGCTGGGTAATTGCTGAAGGAAAAGAGAGCATCCCTCATCAGACTATTAGCACAAAAGCTGACTTCCACCCTAATGCGTGTAACCTCATGCGAACAGGAACATCTGTTCATTTTAAAAGGGCATTTCCATAGCAGAATTTTAAAGAGATCATCCTTTACAGGCATCCCCTTGATGATAGAGTGCCGTTATAGGTGGTCTTTTTGCAATATAACAGAGTAAGGGATGATGAAATGAAATAGGCTGGGTAAAAGTGTTAAACGTAGTTGGAAAGCATCTATTCAGTTCAGCTAGAAGCATGGCGCTTTACTGATATGTGTTTATGTAGTTTGCTAAATTTGTGGAGAGTGAAGGAATTCTGTTGCTCAAAATTGTATCTTTCAAAAAAGTCAAGACCATCGTGAGTGCTATTTGCTAAGACAGCTCTGGAAAAGATAATTGGAGGCAACTCAGAAACAAGTACTGAGATAAATTTATTATTAAACTGATTTTGGATATTATTTTTAAAAGTATATAATGACAACAATCTTTATGTAAATAAGCATAATGTGGACTTCTGTCATTATCATCTACCTTTTTTTCAATCTTCATGATTGTTCAACTCTATTCGAGTCCTGTCTAATCAGTTCCAAAAGCTAATAAAAGATAATGCTATTAGTATATTGTTGTAGCTTGTGCATATATTATCAAATAAAAATGCTACATCTGAAATTGTGCATGGACAAATGATAACATAGTATAGCTATGGTACTTGTGCAATGTCTGTTTGGAGATACAAATCACAATACAAAATCAGTCATGTTCAACCTTACTATCAACTCGCGAAGCTTTCCTGACCTGCTCCCGAGTTGCCATAGGCAGGGGGATAGCAATCGCGCCTCGCAGCTGCACCAAAGAATTCACACCTCAGTCAAAACAAGACACAGCCCAGCCGGCCAAAGTCAAGGTCATCTCTACGGAGACCCACAATGACTGGAGGGAGTGACTTCTACGACCCACAAAATTGCTCCGTTGGGGAATGTGACTGGTGACACACTCTGGAGGGAGAGAGAAACAGGGTCAGAGGCAAGGTGCGAATTGGGTGAAGCCGACATGGCGTTCCTAATAAACAACTGGATTTTTCTTGCTAAATGGCTTGAGACTCTTAATTTTATTAGGGCATTGATTGGAACCCTGACAGTTACATTCTACTGGCTTGTAACTTTCATCACTCTAACGCTAGTAAGAACAAAGTGTTTGGGCTTGGTGAACATATAATTCACATTTGGAGAGTACTAGTTTGGGAAAGACTAATAAAGATATTTCTACAAGAACTAGTGGACACATATAGGAGTGTTCCATGATCTTTACTTCTCCTTTGTTAACTTATTTTCCTTATGCACACTAACAGATTTATACATCTGATTTAGTGAAATGGTTGAATCAGTGGCTAGAAATGGGGCCAATAAATCAAAGCTAAAATAAGATGGACGTATTTGGGTAAGAGGGCCATTCAAGAGACTGAAGTTCAACTTCTTTTGAATCAATCATGCTCCCTTTAAAATACTGCAGACTGTGAGCCCTCAGAGATTTAGATGTTAACGAAGATCCAGCAAAGTATCTTTGGCCAGCTACAGCTACATGACCTTGGAGACGTCTTCAGACAGCGTTGGCCCTTCAGCTTTGAAACGGAGATGAGCACAACTCCCTACAGTCCGAAACAACTAGCACATGTGCGAGGGGAACCTTTACCTATATATATGCTTAGCTTTAGGGAATGGCAGATCTTTTGAATGATATAATTGTACAGCAAGATAACAAAACAGTTAACTGACCTCAATAGATTTGATAGAAGATTACTGATCAAACAGTAATCTCAGTTGCTTACTGTACATACCATCTTGGTGAGCAAGAGGAATACTATATTGAATTAAGCTGTCAATGTATAAAAATACAGTGATTTGTTTAGCATCTAAATAAATAAAATGTCTTCATCTTGCCTTTTCTTAGGGAGTCACAGCTTTGCTTTTGCTGAAAGTGGGTGACTTGGTCATTGGCACTGGAGCTGGAATCTTAGCCCTTTGCTCAGGATCCAAGTATAAAATAATCAAGTGAGTTTTTGAATGTTCTTGTTCCATACGGTGAACAGGTTATTTTGAGTCCATGGAGAGATCTGTAGTTGTGTGAGCCACCTTATCCAAAGCCTTGATAGGCTTATGTTGACATACAAAAAGAGAGAAGAATGGCATTCTCCTCCCTCCCTTCTCCATTAAAAAATAAATCCCTTCCAGGGAAATTGTGCATAGTAGCTTCAAGGATAACATACATTCTCTTTCCGTGCCCCAGGTCAGAGACGTGTGGGATCTAAAGCACATTTTGGTCCAGCTCCCTTTATGCTTTTGTTGATGTTAGAACTGTAAGGTATGGATGCCATAGGGTCTAAGATGAAATACATTAGATTTATATATCTGGGGGAAGGGGAGGCTTGATCTTTCCCAGGATACCTGGGACACTCTTCAGCAACAGAGGACAGCAATTTTGGAGGCATACAGGGCAAAAAATATGCCGAAGAGCACAGCATGATATAATTGCTAATTTAATGTGATGTCTTTCAGCTCAAAAATTCATTTCTGAAGTACCAATTTAACATGCACGGATGCTAATTGTGCAATAAATAAAGCAATCTCAGTGAATAGATTATTTAAAATATTAGAAGTTTTTTCCTGAGATGTCAAAATTCTTTTTTTAATTCACGAAATAGCATTAATAAAAAATCCACACAATAATTACACTCTAACCTTTAGATTTAAAAGTAAGAGTGTTTTTGGCATAGTGGTTAGAATGCAGAAGAGTGTTTTGGTGCAGGCTAAGTCTGCCCATTGCCATCAGTTCGAACCTAACTGGCACACAGTTGACTCAGCCTTCCATCCTTCCGAAGTCAGTAAAATGAGGACCCAGATTGTTAGGGTGATATGTTGACTCTGTAAACTGTTTAGAGAGGGCTGTAAAAGCACAGTGAAGCAGTATATAAGTCTAAGTGTTATTGCTATTGCTGAACTATTTCTGGATTGCTGAGATTAGCTATCACTGAAGGGAGAAAAATTGTGGGGAAAAACAAAAAACATAGGGAAGATTGAATCGTCAAAAACCCATTTATCTTTTGTGCAAATCTTTCATTTTGTTTTACAGAAAAGTTCAGTTGGAAGGTTCTATCACGTCCATCACACCACGAGGCCAGGGCCACCAATTTTTTGTGGGCACAAATGAGTCGCAGATTTACCGATTCTCATATTCTGACTTTAAGGATGAGCTCATAGCCACTTGCCATAATGATGCTATCAATGATATAATTTTCCCATAGTAAGTATAAGTCAAATAATTTTTCTCTCCTGTTCAAATGGAAAAGGCTTTGAATGTATGGTAGTTGTAATAGTTTTCATCTAGGAGGGTAAGCCTGTGCTTAAGTAATCCTTCCCCTTAATTTATAAGAAAAATAATAATAATTGGAATTAACTAGTTAGTGAACTTTAGTCATTTGGAGACTCTAACTATTTGGAAGATGCAAAAAACAGAGCAAGCTATAGAATTTTTTGTATTGTTTGGTGCTTTTGTAGTTTTTCCACTTTTCAGCACTTACAGTATTCTGCTTTTTGTATCTGTTCACATAAATTCTGCCAGTAAAATATTCAGAAATGATATTATGCAAACTTATCTTTCACATTTATTTTGATGATATTTGAACTGATGTGTATAAGAAAGAAAATAGAATTGTTTTCCCAGGAGAAATAGAAGTATGTTTACTTAAAATCCAGAAACAGTCTTCACATACACAATTGGTGATTTCCCCCCACCCACCCTGATATTCATGAAATCAAATAGGATCTCAGAACTCTGAGTTAAATATGTTTTATTAAAAAACAAGGTAATCTGAAAAGAAATATAGTGGATGATGAAGGAATGGAAAAATAATATGAGTGTAAAAAAAGACACATTTTGCTGGCCTTGATAAAACTCCCTTTAAATCTGTCTTACTACTTGATTTCAAACATTTTGAATCATCAGTATGTTTCTATTTTCTAACTTTATATAAAATTGGACATATACTTCACACAATTCCAAATTCTATTCTACACAATTCTACAACTGGATCTATGGGCAATGTTGAGAAATGTATGTATATTTGTGTGTCAATAATGTTTTTCTCTGGCATGATTCCCAAAATAATTTGGGATATATTTTTCCAAATTATCATTTAGATCAAACTATTAAATTTCCTTATTTATTTAAAACAACATGTGGATGATTCTGACAGCTGTAGTTTATACTTATTTATTTTGTGGATGCTTTTATTGTTTTAGTGTTTCTGATTTGTTTTAATTGTTTTATATTTTTAGAATTGTAAGCTGCTCAGAGTCACATGGTGGAGTTGGCTATAGATATTGAAAATAAATAAATGACAAACTGACAGATAGAACTGCACTATTTTATAGATAAGGTCTGCTTGCCATTGATTAAATCATCTTGATTAACTCATTCTTGAGTCAGATTTTGGATCAGTTGACCAAAAAAAGAGAGCTCACAAATAGCTGAAATCTGCTCAGTTGGCTAACATTTATTTATTGATACAAGTAGTCATCAACTTATGACCACAATTAGGACTAGAATCTCAAGTCATTCAGTGAGGTGGTCATTAAGCGAGACACCCACGTGACCACTTGACTCAACAACTGCAATCCCAGCACTTCCGTAGGTGTCATTAAGTGATCTCCTGTGTTGTTAAGGAAATGGAGTCCCAGATAAAGAGAAGGATATGCCTTAGGAGAATGGGGGAGGCCCTGGGAGGGTTTGTTCCTGTGGCCTAGGAAAGGATTTTCCCCTCCACTTTCCCCATTCCCCACCCCTCCACTTTTATCTGTGTTCCTACAGCCAAATGAAAGATTTTCTCTCACTGGAGGGAAGGGAGGGAAAATCATTCATTAGGCTGGAAATCTCAATTGGGCCCCAGACCAAAAGTGAACGGCATAGTAAATATGAATGTATGAATTGGTGTAAATACTATACATACCAATGAAGAAGGAAGATCTATCAGATAACTGTGGTGAAGAGAGAATTACCATGCCTGCAAACCTGGGTTTCCTAGCAATACTGAAACACCATATTATAGGGACTTTCAGTCCATGAATTTAGTAGAATTAGAAGGATTGTCTGTTCTGCCAAATACAACTTCAAAACTGTATTTCAGCAAATGATTTTACATTCAAAAGCTTCAGTAGAGAATGTTTTAAGCTGTTTTCCTTGAAGGAACCATCCAATTCTTGTAGTATTATTCCAGAGTAGATCAGAATTGTCTTTATCTAGCAGTACTCCGGCTTAATGGCTTTAGGTTCACCTGCTCATGCCACCTAGAAAATAAGGCAGATACTACTGTACTTCCTGGAGGGAGGGAGCCCCGAAGTGACGTGGGTGAAACTATTCAGAAAATATGCAGAAGCGTGCCTTGAATCCTGGTCAAGAGAAAGTATTAAGCAGAGACTCAGACTGGCTTCTCACTGGCTTCCTATGGAATAAGAGGAAGGAGTAATGTGGGTCTAATTTGCAACATTATTATATTCTAACTCATTAAAGCATAGTTCTAGCTGTTTCCTGATTAGGACAACTTCAGAAAGCCTTCCAGGGGCAAGGATCAAAATTTGTGACATTTGCCTTGCTGTTAATTTCTAAATTATAATGAGAGTATTCTTTGGTTCCAAATATGCTGAAAGGAGCCAGATTTCATTCCTCAAATTAAAGCAGTTTTAAAGCAGCTAATATACAGTTATCAGTTGCTTTATATAAGATTATGAAACTCATATTTTAGCTGGAATCAAACTTTTCAAGTTTCTTGAATTTTCAAAAATTCTGGGTAAAAATCTAGTGGTTCTGTTGTAACATGTCTATTGTAATTTAATCTGTTGTAATTTAGTTATTGAGATTCAATAGTAAATTGCTAAATGTAGAAGCAGCAATAACCAGGTCTGTTTTATTATTTGCACCCTATAGTGGTACATCTGACTTGTTTGCCACATGCTCCAAGAATGATATTCGTGTATGGTATACACCTGAAAATAAGGAGCTGTTACGGATTACGGTCCCCAACATGACTTGTCATGCCATAGATTTCATGCGGGATGGCAAAAGCATCATTTCAGGTAAAAGCATTTTAGAATCATGTGAAGTGATAATACCACTTTATAATGCCTTGGTAAGGCCACATTTGGAATATTGCATTCAGTTTTGGTCGCCACGATGTAGAAAGGACGTTGAGACTCTGGAGAGAGTGCATAGAAGAGCAACAAAAATGATTAGGGGACTGGAGGCTAAAACATATGAAGAACGGTTGCAGGAACTGGATATGGCTAGTTTAACGAAAAGAAGGACTAGGGGAGACATGATAGCAGCGTTCCAATATCTCAGGGGCTGCCACAAAGAAAAGGGAGTCAAACTATTCTCCAAAGCACCTGAGTTTAGGACAGGAAGCAATGGGTGGAAACTAATCAAGGAGAGAAGCAACTTAGAACTAAGAAGAACTTTCCTGACAGTTAGAACAATTAATCAGTGGAAGAACTTGCCTCCAGAAGTTGCGAATGCTCCAACACTGGAAGTTTTTAAAAAGTTGTTAGATAACCATTTATCTGAAGTGGTGTAGGGTTTCCTGCCTAAGCAGGGAGTTGGACTAGAAGACCTACAATGTCCCTTCCAACTTTGTTATTCTATTCTAATGTCTGGCTTATTGAAGGATCTGTATCAATCATGATTTCTTCTGTTTTAAGTAGTGATTCTGTCGCTAACCAAAACTATTAAGGCCAATCCAGCATTTGCTACGTTCTTAAGAGTACTGCAAAATGGTTTGGCTGCATTAAGAGAAGGTAAGGTTGCAGAATAGGGATGAACCACTAAATTGAACTGTAATTCGCAATTTCATAATTTGGCATTGTGAACTGCTAAATCCCTGCTGTGCAGCCTTGTTCACTTAAATAGAAATTGCTGAGGCTCAGCTCATGATAAGCAAGAAAATCTGCTTTATCCATCATCTACATATTTTTCTTAAAAGGGATAGGTTCTTCAAATTATTTGCTCTTGAGATTGAACAATCAGCTGTACTGACCATTGAGTCACAGAAATCTTACTTTAGGAGGGAGAAAAAGAAGAGATATATTGTTCTTAGTAAACTCCTTTTATTTTGTGTTAGCTTGGAATGATGGAAAAATCCGTGCCTTCACCCCAGAAACTGGGCGGCTGATGTATGTGGTCGAGCATGCTCATAGTATGGGTGTGACAGCTGTGGCTACCACAAGTGACTGCAAAAGAATAATCAGTGGAGGTGGTGAAGGCCAGGTAAAGAGTCTCCAAACTTGATGTGCCTTGCAGACTTCATCAACATGAATGTCTTTTTGCTCTGAATATAATATTAAATGATAATTCAGCCATGCTAGATACAACCTGAGTAGTGACTATTATTAAACATATTTCTATGCTGCTGCAATAAAAAAAACAGCAATGGGTTGGTCACATAAATAAAAACCAAATATAGCATTTTCGTTAAAAGACGATGAAAACTATAAGTTAATGTTTAATGCTATTGCATGACAATAATTGATTTATATTTATGTGCCACAAATTATAATCCACAAATATCAAAATCTATGAATCTCAAATTTCATTTTGGCCTGAATGCTAAATAATGTTTCTATCAGGTGAGAGTATGGGAAGTTGGGAAAGAAACACGCAAGCTAGAAGAAGTAATGAAGGAACACATATCTGCTATTTCTTGCATCAAGATAAAGAAGAATAATGAGGAGTGTGTCACAGCCAGCACTGATGGGACGTGCATTATCTGGGATCTTGTGTAAGGTCATTTTTGCATAGAAGTATGGTTCAGTTATACTACAGAGTTAAATTCCTTTTCCATAGAATGGATAATTGGACCATAGACAGAGGCCAGACTTGGGTATATTGTATGACAAAAGCAGACAGTCCCTATGCTTTCATATGTATTAGAAATTTAGACACTTTATATATCACTTTATCCTTCATCACAGATCAGTAGTAAATACAAAGTTGTTTTGGGTTAAGATTGATTCCTGAATGTTTCCATGCAGTTTTCCTAGCATGATAGAGAAGCAGCATGTTTTTGCTCTGTTCCTAAATATTTGTTCAACTTCTTATATTAGGGTACAGCTGTGGCTCTCCAGAGGGTCCCCTCATCCAAATACTAATCAAGGCTAACTCTATTTAGCTTTTAGATTAGTCAAGATATTCATTTTAGGAGTTGTTTGTTTGAGGGTTTTTTTTCTCTCTTTGGCTGAGGCAAAAATAGTAGAGCAGCTCCTAAGATCAAGCTATTTAGTTAAATGTAATTTCAGAAACTGATTTTTTCCCCCTAGCCATTTCATGAGACGGCAGATGATATTGGCCAATACTTTATTCAGATGTGTATGCTATCACCCTGATGAACATCAGCTTATCACAAGTGGCACAGATAGAAAGGTAAGAACATGAGGCTAAAGGATTCATTCATTCATTTATCCATTCATTCATTCACCCACTCATTCATTCATCCACTCATTCATCCACTCATTCATTCATTCATTCATTCATTCTCTATATTGCTGCAATTCAAGAAACTTTTGGCAGTCTGGAATCTATTGGAGTTGGGTGGCTATAACAAAGTTGAATAAATAACAATAAACCACACCTAGTTGCCATGAGTCCAATTATTGCAATTAATCACTGTAGAAAAGTAGTGCTCTATGACCTTCCTTTATTCAATTTTATTCTGGATTCTAGATTGGTTACTGGGAAGTGTTTGATGGATCCCCAATCAGAGAATTAGAGGGCTCCCTTTCTGGTTCTATCAATGGAATGGATATTACAACGGATGGATTGTATTTTGTGACTGGTAAGGTGTTTCTTTTTTTAAATCAATCATTTTGAGTATATTTTATCTCTCCCCCTTACTGATAGAGTCTGTCCTCCTCAAAGCAAATAGAGCATGGTATGGAGGCCATCCAAAGAAAGCACCATTGGCTGATTGGCGATCAAAACTAAAACTTTCTCTACCATGTCTTGCTGCTAACTATAGTTCTATGCCTGCCACTAAGCAGAGTGGTGACAGTTTTACATAGTCTTCTCTCTTCTTTATATCACAGGAGGTGATGACCATCTAGTAAAAGTGTGGGATTATAATGAAGGTGAAGTGATTTCTGTTGGGATTGGTCATAGCGGCAGCATCACCCGCCTGAAGATCTGTCCTAACAATAAATTAGTTGTGAGCGTGAGTGCTGATGGTGCTATCCTTCGTTGGAAATATCCTTACATTTGTAATCCTTAAAAATATTTGCTATGTCTATTGGTTTGTTTTGTTTTTTAAGGTCGCCTTTAAATAATTGTTCAATTTGGTGCTGTTTTTTAAAAGGCATCATTAATTGGTCTATTCAGAAGCGAATTAGTATGAAAATGACTCCTGTTTATTATAACCATTGTTTTTATTGGTTTCAATTAGTTAATTATATGGCATTTTGGTATATTTGTACAATGTTTATAATGTATGATGTCTGAAATGTTAGTTTATATATATATTGTCATGCTCCCTTCTTCACAGTGAATTAGAAGTTGTACAAATCTATTGTGTAAGCATCCTTAAATCTCTTTCATTAAAAAGGCAAAAGACTTGGAATCATAAAAGCTTTACATTTGGAAGTGGTTTGAATATATATATATATATATTAATTCAGTGATGCAGTGCTTCAATGATTGTGAATCCCGGCAGGCTCTGTCCAGAGAGGAATATTTAAAAATTCCTTAGAGTGAAGTTAGGTCTTCAGTTTCCCCAGTTGTAGTTCAGTCAGGAGTCTTTCACAGACCCTACAACCAGCCTCTTGCATGCACTGCCTGCATTGTATTGTACAACTCTTTCTCCAGGGAAGTCCCTATTCTGTATTTTCCCTCATCTCCAACAAATAGGGGTAAAGTAGCAGGATGTACCTGTTCAATTGTCATTTTATTCTCCAAAATAGAAAGAATACTGGAGAACAGTTCAAGACGAAGTGCTGGAAACAAAATGCAACATGCCCTTATTTTGGATGAGGAAAAATTCTTGAGATTTCCCCAGTCAACTGCCAAATACTCTCTATGTGGTGGTTAACATTTGCCTACAAATACGACTTAAGCTTAACTAATTCAAAGGTTTTGTCTTCGGTGGTATAATTAAGTAAGCAAAGCTCTGAAAGGTCTTGCTATTTTACACGGGGTGAAAGACTATGAACCTGTCATTTTTGACGTATACTACTTTGCCTGCTTGCTGTGCCATTTCCAGTTACAAAGGAACACCTATATGACATACCGTAGCATGCTTCTGAAGAGTTCTTCTGGATAATCTATCACATGCATTAAATGCCATAGAGGGGGAGTTGCAAATTAATCATTCTGATCCGACTTAAAGTATAAGAATCAGCTTTTATGTAGTTTCTTTAAAACAAAAGATATTCCTGAAAACTTTCTCTCGATTCAGAAGGCAGTGTTCTAAAATAAGTTCTTTACAGGCATAAGCCGTATTTGCCTTGGTATTTTTTTATTCTGCCTTCTGCAATTCTTGGATCATTGATATAATGGATGGACCATCAGGAGGGAGGAAGCACTTTTATTTTTCCTCATATGAAAAATGATCTAGGCCTTAGGCAAAGGCACTACACTATCTTCTAAGAGAGGCGTGAGGATATAGGTGAGCATTTTTGAATCCTCTTCTTGACATCGAGACATTTTTGACATCCTCTTCTTGACATCTTGACAGTCTTCTTGACATCTTGACAGTTGATGTCAAGGGAAAGAAAGCTAACCTCCTTCATTTGACGTGCTGCTACTTGGCCATTTGAAAGAAGGTTTAATCTCTCACTGAAGTGCGATAAGAAATTCTGCCATTTAGTGAGGTTTTCCTGTAATTCTAGTGGCTTGTGGATAGAAACGTCTTCATTCAGAGTCAGAAGCAGTCTGCTTGAATGGCAAATTTCAGAAAGGGTGTTATTTTCCTTACAACAGCCTTTAGTTATGTGGTGACTTTACAGATGGGTTCCCATCATGTATTGGTCAGTTATTCTGATGCTATGCCTCAGGGGCAAAAATATTAATTAAACATGAATGTCCCTACAAAGTATTAATACTATCTTAGTTAGCTAATTTATATTTCTGCTTAAAGGTCAGAGAATACGTTTTATGCATTCGTGTTTCATAATTTGATGAAAACACCTAGTCCTGTGGCAAGTTGGCAGCTGCACTTCTCAGATCATCTCTGATCAATTCAAGGAAAATTTCAGTGGCGGCTGCTCAGTTGCTACATGAGTATACAAGTCCCAAAGCCCTTAGATTTGGCTCTGCCTTCTTTTATCAAGGAATATCTTTGTAATCCTTTCCCCTCCTATTAGCCTCCCATTATATTTCAGGGAAATGGGATTGGCTCGATTGGGAGGGATTATTTCAGTTTCTGTTCTTTCTAACTAATTTGGGATTAATTTCCAACTATCTGTGTGGTAAAGTGGGCTTCCCAGAAGTAGCCTAGGTGCAAAAGTTATTACCACATAAGAACCCACATTTATATTCCAGAAGAGTATGTGTGTGATTTAAAGGGGGGCAGGGGGGGGAAATGGGCTGCAAAAATCAGATGACCAAATGGATCAGCCGACAAAAAGCAAATTATCTGTTGCCTCTTCAGATGCCCCTTATATTTTTGACTAGGAGAGCCTGCACGTCAACAAGTTTTCCTTTTCTTAACCAAATAGCAGGATGGGACCCTGAAAGCATGAAAATGTGGAGGGAGGAGCACCAGCCAAGGCATCCACTAGAGGGCAGCCAAACACTTTTTTCTTCCATGTGGGGGGAAAAAGCTCCAATTTGGATCTTGATATAATTTCCACAACTTTAAATCCACTGTTTCATATAACATTAATTTTACTTACTGAAATCTTTAGGAAGACTCTTCTTTTGTACGCCAATCTGCCATTTGGCTTTTTCAAATTCTTGCCTTCTCGAGAAGATGTTCAGTTGATGTTATACTGATGAATGTTTGGCATTTATACACAAACTGTTCATGTTCCAACCCCTGAAAATACATGAATTCTAACAGGAAAGAAATGAAAATAACAGCTTGCTGTTAAAGAAAACTATTAGTCTTTTTCTCATAATACATTGGTCAGCCTTGGGCTCTCCCGTGGCATTAGCAGCGCAGGCACTATGGGATGAATTGACTTAAGGAATACATCTAGCTGCAGGATTATTGTCTACAATGAAGGCAGAGCTATAATGTCATATAATGGTATTGGGGGAAGCTCAACGAGTTGTGGGAAGGGCTACTAGAGCAAATCCACGCCACTTAATTGGCATTCCCTGTGCTTTTTCATCTGTGTATTATAGGGCAGCAGCACCTCATACATGGATTCTAGCTCCTTACTTCTGAAGGGTTGAGCACAGAACGATGTTAGAAAATGCATGCTCTGTAGAGCTGAACAGCTGGGTCCCATCCATATTCATCACAGGCAAAGAAAATCACCCTAAACATAATGCATATGTTACCACAGCAGAGAGAGAGTAGCTGTGCAAGCAGCCGACCTTTCATGTTGAAAAATCAGTGGAGTCTGTCCATGGCAGTTTGGTGAATTGACAAAAACAGTGCTTGCCTGTCTCTCTGCCATTCCTACTTCTACCAAAGCCATAAAAAAAAAGAGAGAGAACTACTAAATAGCTTCCTTTATTGTATATAATTTAACCACTTCGGAAAGCTTTAAGAGGAAGGAGAGAGACTTCTGCAAGAATTTGCTTCGATTCAGGCAATTCTTCTCCGTTCAGAGATGGGTCTGAATTATTAGCAGGTTGCTGCAAGTTCTGCTGTTGCTGCCTTTGGGCCAACAACACTCTTAAGAATGTGATAAATGTAAATTCCATTTGCACATAGCTGCAGAGAATATGATTTTAAGAGTACTCTTCCAGACATAATTGATTAATATACTCTTAAGTTCCCTTCCTCCCCCATTCCTGGCTTGAACAAAGACACAGGTTAATCCTGTTATATACTTGGCTCACCTGTATAATGAAGTGGGCCGCTCTGCTCATATGGTGGATATCAAGAAAGCTACTGGGACAGATTGGAATGAAGCTGGATTGCACCTGCTGTAAAAGAACCCCGTGGATGTGACCTATTCAGTGCATCTCTGCTAAATTAGGAATTCTAGATGCTGCTAGGAGATATGAAAGGAGCTTTCATCAATCAGTAATCAACTTAAAATAAGGATGGAAGGAAAGAACAAAACATGCTTTACTAAAACCCAGTTTCTGCAATACAGATCAATGTCTTCTCATGTTCAAGATTGACTTTAAGATTTTACAGACAGACATACCGGTAGTAACAGAGAGAGTGCATGTTTGGTAGATTCTAAGGAGATAGAGGAATTGTGTCAGACTCTACAAAGGACATTGGGGAGGAGGGAGTCTTCAACCTTCCAGTGTGGCTTGATAGGTCATGTATGGGATGCCATATTCAGTGGTGAATCATCAAAATCAAGAAAGTGGTCCTGTTATTATATGCTAAACGTCATCTTTAACTTCAAAGTCAGAAAGAGTAAATGGGCAAGTTAGCAAGCTGAGATGAGCAGGAAGCAAATGTTAACTTTCACAGATTGTATGTGGGGAAAAATAGCCCCTTCCCAAAAACCTTAAACCTTGCTCCTTATTCCAAAGAAGCCTCAGACTATATCACTTGACCCTTTGCGAGAAGGTCCAATTCTGCTATCCATAAATACATAGCTAAAAGAGAAAAAAGCAAATTCCTAGAAGTTATGCTGCTTAGTGTTTTGTGAAGGAAAAATGGAATGACAATTTATTTTTAAATGTTTGACTTGAAATCACTGCTTACATTGTCTTATATTTTTAAAATACATTACTTGGAATCTTCGAAAAGAACCTGAGGAATATCTGTGTTATATCCAGTATGTTTTAACATGGGCATTAATGAAAATGTTTCTGCTGATTTTGAGATATTAATGGAAATTCTGTATCTTAAGGAATGTAGACCTAGATATTGATATGCATCTAATAGGAATCTCCAGGAAAGACAAGAATGATTCCCTCTGACTGCTATACTGCCTGATGAGGTCTAACCCCTATGGAAAGAGCTTTTTGCCCACAGGCAAAAAAAGGAAAGTGTCAAAATAGAAAGCTGGGTGCAGCTTTAAGCAGCTGGCTGGTTTGTATCACTACCCAGAACATTACAAATATGCTTTTTTGTCTCAGTCATTTGCAAGTCTTCATTAAATTCCATTAACATCTGTATTTTATTCCACAAAGATAAAGGTATTTGATCAGAATAGTTTACTGCCTGGTGTTAATATCACTTTTCCCCAATATTTTTGTTTTCTTTTTCTTTTTCTACCACCGCTTCTTTCTCTAAAGAGATTTTCCCTTCCTCCATAAAAATTTAAGGCTTCCTTCAGATAGCAAAGTATTATTTATGCACTAAGAACCACAATTCTCAGAACGTAAGCAAAGCCCAATGGATCAGTTCAAAGTTTCATTTGATGTACCAATCTTTTGACAACAGTGCTAGCTGGATATACCTAGGAATATTACATGCTGAGACTAAAAGATTTACATTGCTTATGATTCCACCACTGATACCTATTAATGGTGTATATAGTTTCCTTGCGGTTTTGGATAGAGCTGTATTCTCCATTTAAAAGCCAACCATCGCAGTATTTCCCTTCATTTCCAATGGCTATGCATGTTGCAAAAAGGATTGTAGTGTAAAATAATACTTGTATACATTGTATGAGAAAGACAAAACGACCTTCAATTAGGTACTTAAAAACTGACCTGAAAATGGTTTCTATTACTGTGTATGCCTAAAGCTTTTTTAATAACAAAATAGACCATACATGCAATGGGTTAAGACCCAAAACTAAATGAGAGATGATATTTGATTAAAAGACACTAACTGCAAAAGCATATGTTATATTAACAACTGGAAGCAAACAACAATTCATATTAAAACAAAGAATTAAAAGGAAAAAACATTTAATGAAATTTGGTCTCTCTTCAAAAGGCACATATTTCCATATATTTGAATTATATAACAATTCCATTGAGGTACATAATAGTTTACCAGAAACATTCTTTGGGAAATTAGAAAGAGGCATAAAAACAGAAAAGATATATTCTGATACCCATCTATGTTATTTGTACTAAAAGGTTTATCCTTTTGTCTTCTAGTGAAGATGCTCAGATACAATATCTAGAAAAGCACAAATAGTCTATTACAAATGGACTGAGTAACCCCTGGGGATTGCCAGTCCCATATTTATATTGTTAGTAAATTTCCAATGTATTCGTATTTTGATTAATATTTTTTTTTGCACTTTTTTGGTGGATGGTGGGAAATATGATTGAAACAAGTTTTAAGATCCATAAACACTATAAATAAAATATAGCAGTTGCAACTTTAAAAAAAAACACTATTGTTACTGACTTTTGTTAAGTTTGTTGAGTTGCGCCATGGGCAAGCCTTCACTAGGCATACACATGAGAATTGGGAGAAGATATGGTTGAAATATAAATGAAAGGGAGATAGTTTGTAGGAAGCTATTATATTAGATCGTGACCATGGCCATCTGCTCCCCTATTGTTGGAACTGATTGGCTTCCTGAATTATGAATGAGTTTTTCTGTTCTTTCTGAGTATTGAATCTAGAGTCTTATATATGCAAAGTATGCACTAACATTGTGTACTACACTTGAAAGTGTGCTTCACAAGTGCATGGCAAATACATGACAGTACATTCTTGAATCACAGAAGCAGCTACATTGTCCAAAACCTTGAGGAAACTTTCCCAGGTCAATTCCATATTTATACACATGCAGAACTGCTTTGCTTCCCTGACAATCCTACTAGAAGTACAGATAATTCCTGGGTTATGAGAGTTCCCTTAACGAATGTTTGAAGTTACATGTAAGCTCCCTTAGTGTTTATGAACAGATCCCAAAACTATGAATATTGCAGCAACCCAGCAGTTATTTCCCCTTATGAACAACCACAGAGGCACTGCAACATTTGACCTGAATGTTACCGGCCAAAATGCAACTTTTGAGGGGTGGATCCACCCCTGAGAAGCTCTGTTCAGACCTCCAGAGACCACACCCGGCACATTGCAGGCCAAAATGGAGCTTCTGAGGGGCAGATCTACTCCTCTGATGCTCCACTTTGGCCTGCAGCGTGCCAGGCAAGGCCTCTGGAGGGTCAAATGGAGCTTCTGAAGGGCACATGCAGCTGTGAGACTGGAGAGGAGACTGCGTGCTAGATCTTTGCATAGTAAATGATCTGGAGCAGCAGGTTGGGTGGGTGGGGGGAAGCAATTGTGGGCAGCATGAGGTATTTTAGTGGGTTGGAGAGGCCTTGGGTGGTCTTAGGCAGGTGGCTTCTTCCATCACTACCTCCCATGGCCTTCCCCACTCTGAAATACATCATGTGCACTTAACGAGCCTTGCATTACATTAGCAAATATGTGGGTGAAAGGAGGGAATGATCCCGTTCAAGGTTCGAGATTCACTCCCATGAATGAATGGGTTACAAATGGAATAGGCTCCATTACATTCGTAACTCGAGGACTACCTATATCTGCATCATGCATATCTAATAACTTTTGCCACGTTTTCACAGCTGTTTGGACACTTCATAGAAGAGTGCTTTGTTTGGGCCAATATGCTTTAAAATGTGCTCCTTCAAGCGACCTGTTCAGCCCTAACTTGTGATTATCTTGGACTGTGTCTAGGATATCTTGCTTGTCATAAAGAAAGATGGAATGATGTGCCTCCGTTTTGTCTTCATCACTGACTGCATCAAACATTTCAACCCAAATGAGACAGAACTAAGAAAAACCACAGAGATCGGCAAGATTTTATATGATCCAACATTCCCCATGCAAAACACTATGATTAGAGAGCACCAGCTACAGTATTATCTGTGATTAGATGGTTTCACTTCTGCCTCAACTCCTTTAATGTTCCATAGATGGGGAAATGAAACCAAAGTTAATGTTCTACCACTCCAACCCATAATATTTCTGTGCTAAATCACAACATTATTTTTTTTAAGTTCGAATTTAGTTCTGATTGCGTGGGGGGGGGATGCCTCTTTCGAGAGCCAGAAAAATTCCTTGAAGTGGTCCAATTCAATGCTGGATTTAGCATTTGAATTTGATGCACATTCTCTTTCGGAAAAGGAAGAGAAGAATATTTTCCATTCTCTGAGGGCTTAGTTTCCACATTACAGGCCATCAAGACTGACCTAAATGTTATGCACTATTGGGAAGCGGGCAGGGTCCACTTTCCACTGAAGGATTTCTTGCTGTTCTCTGAAACCTTTTCTTGGTATAATAGTCTATTCACATTATCTTGTGAAACAGATCAGCATGATACGAATAATGAAATGGAGCAACCTTCTCTACTGCCTTTTTGCCTCTCTTTACCTCTGGACAGTTCTATCAAAGGCATTCAAAGGAAAAGACCAGTGAAAGGGCAATAATGCCTTGGAGAAATGAGCAACCCACTAAGGGCAGCATGTTCAAAACCAAATCTTTCTATTGCTTCAAACTTGCCCTGCAAGTGGTCTCTTCTACAAACCACGAGCTGAAATAGTTGAATTATTTTACGGCATGTATAAAAATATTCAGCTTAAGTTTTATTTTTAAGTAACGATCGAACGTACTGTTTAATGGATCAAGGAGCTAAAATGCCCCGAAGAAAACCACTGCATTCATGTAAGCTCTCAAAATGCTAGTACGACAATATTCCACCAAATGAATTGGATTATTTATCCTATTTTGGGTTTGTGATTGTGCATGTGTGTATTATACAGGAAAAATGCTGCAAGACTTGTTATTAAACAGAAATTTAGATTTACGTCTGCATCACCTACCGTGGTAGCCATCACACATAGTAGATATATTTTAACTCTGCTAAGGATCGTTTTTAGTCACGAAATTACAGTCACATTTCATCTCTATGGTAATCAATGATTTCACCATTCCATTTCTTTCTATGGTTTCTAAATTGTATTGATTCCCACCCCATTTATTGACTTCTCATATTTTAAGAACCAAAAAACAAGAGAAGTAGAATCTCTTTCCACTAATTTTCCAGTAAACATTTCTGTTCTTCCTCGCCTTCTGGTTTAATCTGTATTACCTAAGCAATTGTAAACTGAAATCTATCCTAGTAGTACTTACTTAATGGTTACATAATTTAAGAACTATGACGGTCTGGTTTCATTTTTATTTCTCTAATCCTGTTAAAGAAAATGTACTTCTTTCAATCTGACAATACACAAGAATCCCAAAACATAATCCTCGGTAATGCAGAGTTTTATGATCCCTCCAATCAGCCTTTTCCAGCTGGGTTAGTTACTCCAGATCCAGTTTTCTGGAAACATATATTTAGAATCAGAACCCAATATTAATGTTATAGAATCTTATAATCAGAGCAAATTATAAATATGTTCATAGAAAAAAACAAACACCAACAATATTTAATTAATTGATGGCCTGACGCAACAATTTGCACACACAAAAAAAGGTTTCAGTTTGCCCCACTGTGATATATGCATTGTTTTTCTTCCATTAAATCATGCTAGATTCTTGAAGAATGCCTGGACAAGTCCCTGCAGTTTTCTTGGCCAGGTTGCCAGATGTAGATTGCCATTGCCTCCTGCCTAGGACTGAGAGAGAGTGACTAGCCCAAGGTTACCCATTTGGCTTTATGGCCTAAGATGGGACTAAAAAAATAAGAAACCTAGAAATAAGGAGACATTTTCTGACAGGGAGAATAATCAACCAATGGAACAGCTTGTCTTCGGAAGTTGTGAGAGCTTCATCACTGGAGGCTTTCAAGAAGAGATTGGACTGCATTTGTCAGAAATGGTGTAGGGTCTCCTGCTTCGGCGGGGGATTGGACTAGATGACCTACAAAGAGGTCCAGAGCACCAGAAACCCAAAGACCAACTGGCTGGTGTGCATGCCGGCCACGTGGTCTTTGGGTTTTCAGCACTCCAGCGCGCATGAAGACCAGTTGGCTGGTGTGCATGCACGTGCCAGAAACCCAACAACCAGGTGGCTGGCACGTGCATGCACAACGGCCAATTGACCCTTCTGATGCTCCGGTACATGCATGCGTGTGCACACACATTCCGGTTTGGCCACTCCATGCCAAAAAACATGAACTCAAACAATACAGGTGACCTTCATTTAACAACTACTCATTTGGTGACTGTTCAAACTTACCAAAGCACAGATCAAACAGTACTTATTATCAGTCCTCGTACTTATGACTATTACACTGTCCCTGCAGTCACATGATTGTGATAGATGACCTTCTTTGTTAGTTTCCAAGAAGCAGTCAGTGGGGAACCTGACATAAATCAAGGTCATTAAGGGTCCTTCCTTAAAGATGGCAATCAGAATTGCCTTTGTAAAGCAATATGTTTTTTTTAAGCTTCATTAGCATGTTGCTTAATGGCAGAAATCCTGGTCCCAATTAGCATTGTTAAATGAGGACTACCCATATTCTACCCAATTCTGCTTTACTTAAGAATTCTAAAAACTGAAGTGGTTTTTAACATTTTCCCAGTTCCACATATGGATGCAAACACAGCAGTGCACTAATTCAGAGTTCCTCTCATTTAATTTATAGAGTTAGTTTTATTAAGAAGAAGTTACAAAATTCAGAACATACCATATATACAAAAGTTTTTCAAAAAGATTTTGTTGCTGTCAACTATTCTATCTTGACCTGATTTTTCAAGGCAGATAAATCTGTTATAAAGTCAGAAAATACTAAAACCATCTACTTTCTAGCTCAAAGAATGAGCTAAGGAATGAGAAAAAGTCTTTAGATGTCCTATGTGTTCCTACCGTTTTTAATTCACTAACTCGATGCATACAGAGAAAGTTATTTCATCTAAGCTTTTGCTCACTTCCTTAATGTATGTGATTTCCTGTCTTTTTGAAGTTTCCCATCATAGATTTCATTATTACCTTTGAAAATGTTATTTGCCTTATCACTTCTGAGATTAAATTCTTTTTTAAACACTCTTAGTGCAATTCAATATCAATCTTTTCAGAACAAAATTCTACTGAATTTAATTAACCTAAACCCCATAATGTTATAATACATTAATCTGTAGTTCATATTCTGGCTCACCTTTTTACTTATTATACATGTAAGTTATTATTTGCCTGTAGCCTACTCATAGTCTACAAGATTTTGTTGTGATCTGCCAAATTTTAACTTATTGCTAGGTTGTAATAGCCATAAAAGTATTTTAAATAACTTTGCAGTATTAAATATTATTATATTATAAATTATATTATAGGTAGTTCTCAATGTACAGCATTTCATTTTGTATCACTCGAAGTTATCATGGCATTGAAAAAAAAGTGACTTATGACCATTTTTCACACTTACCACTGTTGCAGTGAATCAAAATTCAGATGCTTGGCAGCTAACTCATATTTATGACGGTTGTAGTGTCCCAGAGGTCATGTGATCACCTTTTGCAACCTTCTGACAGGCAAAGTCAATGGAGAAGCCAGATTCACTTAACAACTGTGTTATTAACACAACAACTGCAGTGATTCACTTAACAACTTCAGCAAGAAAGGTTGTAAAATGGGGCAAAACTCACTTAACAAATGTCTCACTTAGCAACAGAAATTTTGGGCTCACATGTGGTTGTAATTCGAGAACTACCTGTATATTATGTTATTAATAAATTGTGGGTTCATCCCCATGAACTCTCAATTGCACTTGGTTGCATCCAAAGGCTCTCATGGAATAATTTATAGCCACATAAGATAGTCAACAGTTGGTTCTCTTAGTCTTTCCCTCTCATCCATTTCAAGTACATCTCACTATGCCTAATGGTCAATGTACCATATTAACTGTTGTTTCAAATCTGGGCTGAAAAATACAGAGGACTGCTAGATGACAGTTAAAGAGATATTGAAAAACCTTTTGCTGCTTTTTGTTAATGGCTCAAATTTGTTATCCCTAATTAAATATGTGTTTGGTGTTGTTGTTTTTATACAGGAGTAATTCTCTGGCAATGTAGTTTACTGAAGAAAATGATTAAAAGCCTTCTCAAATTCCAAAGTACAACTTCAGTTCCTATTGGCTTTTCTTGGTATATGGGGATTTACAAAGAGGGTGGCTGTTTTGACATAAGCTCTCTTTTCTCACATCGTGATGAAACACTGTTTTTGACTAAAATGCGCCTTTATGCAATTCCAGATTAAAATGCATTTTTCTTCACAATTTTATTTTTAAAAATGAGACTAAAGATAGTTAATTATCCAACAAAAAGTACATTTTGAAGATAATAGAATTTGTATGCTTTTTTAAAAAAAGCACACACTCATTAAAGGCTTAATAATAATGACTAGTTTAACGTATTAAATCTTCTTGTTCCCTATGGAGGGACATTTCCTCACTTATATAACTAGCCTTTCCAGTATCAGATAAAATAATTCATTTTGTGTCTGATTAGCATTAAGAATTGATAGAACAAAAGACATTAAAAATCTTAAGGCAAGAGTGGGAAGCCTACTGCCTACAGGCCAGATTTGTGTTTTTGGTGACTTTCAACTTTTCAGTCAGCCATCTTGAATAATCTCTCTTCTCAAATTGACCAGTACCAGATAGTATGGAAGATTACGGGCAAGTTTGATAGCTGTCAGCCAGCTCAGTATATAATATAGTATCTGCTTACACATAAAGTTGTTTTTTTAATTATATATACTTTCTGACTGATCTACCATCTTGATGTAATAGGAATGCCCAGTGGTTTCTATAAACTCCTAAATGTTGACTATGGAAAAATATGCTTCCAATAGGATCACTGTTGCTGGTAAGGTTGAAAGCAGAAGGAGAAAACTAAGAGTAGTTTAAAGAAGGGCAAAGATAAGTGAAGGTCAGCAAGTATGAGGGAAACTAATCAACTAGGAGAAGGAACTTCAAAATCAGACAAAGGCAATGGAAGCCATTTCTGCAATTGTCAAATAAACTGTATGGATCTCACTCAATCAAGCTATTGAATCTGGGTGCAGATAATAAGACTTCCATCATTCCCAAATTAGAAGATATTCTTCTAAGAAATATTCATTTCTTAATGAACTTCATCAGAATCTGGAGGTGACGATGTACCGAGACTAAAGCTGCCAAAAAACTCAAATCAATAATGTCTCAATATTCAAACAGGAGATCCTTGTTTTACAAAGTCATTTACAACTGGACTATGGAACATAGTAAATTTGCATTAGTGTAGATTTTAAAGAAGTAGTGCATTGAATTAGATGTTTTTAAAAAAAACTCATCTTATATGGATTGTAATGGGCCACTTTAAATTTGATAATTATTGTATATTATACAAGATATGAAACTATACAATGGAGCGGAATAGCAGTAGTACTCAGCAAGGGCATAAGTAAATATATTTGACTATAACTAAGTAAACAATAGCATTATATCTATTTGTCTCAACGGATTTTCAATAATTATCAGTGTCATACAAATACACATGTTCTTATTACAAATACATTGATGGAAGATGTGGAATAATTCTATGCCAAATCATAAGTTATAAATGCAGCATCTAGGAGATATGTAATATTATACTAATAAGTGATTAAAGGGGCAAAAATGAAGAACTTGAACCCTCAGGGTTATTTGGATTGGGCAAATGTAATAATGCAGCAGATAGGTTAATAGAATTTTTGCAAAGAAAATTCTTCTTTCCTTCCTTTTTCTTTTTTGGCTAATTCATACTTCAAGTAATATAAATGTAGATGATATATCAGGACATCACTGGATGGGATCACAAAATATTTATACAATAGAAAACAGTAGATAGAAAATGCAATCCAGCCAACTAGAATATTTGCAGGTGCAGATTGTGAAACAGGTGGTGAGTTATTAGTGTAAAATACATGGCTTAAATTTTAAAAAATGAAGTGATTAGATGTGCCAGCAGGATTGGATCGAGTGCAGTTTGTCCATATACGGTATAAATTCAATGTAAAGAGCAAATTCTGTCCATTTAGAAGAACCTGATCTGAAGCATTATGGAAACTGACAACAGACTGTGAAAACTGAAGTGGGGGGAAAATATCTAACATTTCAAAAAAAAAAAGATAGAAGTGGCTTTTAGAAATCAGCATGGTTAGACAAAGCAAGCCTTGGGCAAAGAAAGACCTGTATGTCTAAATGCAGATTTTCAATGTCAAATATATATTATTGTAAGGAAGCATTAAGGACATGGGAATAGGGCAGTACAGTTCTGGATCCTGTCACTACCTTCATCATGCTTTCAGCACTTAAATGAGTGGTTTCCTGAACCTGCATGTGCCCTGTCAAAAAAACGTATAAGCTTCTGTAGATATAGTACAATGCTTATGCTAGATCCAAGGCATTCCTCTGTACACCTGCATTGGATAACTAAGATAAATTGGATGATGAAGAACACAAGAATATTTTAAAATTTACCTGTTTTACTTATTGCCACAAAATCCTTGTGTTAGATCATGTCACAATGTAGAACACATTAAAACTAAAGGATAAGCTAGAACTGGATTCTTCTTCTGAAAAACTTTTTATAATGAATGAGAAACTACTAGTGGATCTAATTTTAAGAAAAAACTGCGGTTTGAATTAGGGAGTAACACAAGGATGTGTCATCATATCTGCTTAACTTGCATGGCAATGTGTAAGGATAGCAGTATTAAAATAGATGATAACTAAAGTCAAATTTGGAGGTTAAAGCACTAACATTTAAGATGTACACAATACTCTTTTTGGTAACAGAAAATAAGGAAAATTTAGAAGAGTGCATTATAAAATAAAAATAGAATTGCCAACCAGGTCTTCTCAACTAGCATGCTTAATGATTTCACAGTTGACAGCAAAAAAGTGAAGATAGTAAATAGTTTTGATGCCTTAGGTTTAAGAATAGGTAACGATGGAGAGGTAAGGAACAATCATAAGAAAGGAAATGTCAAAATTATATATGATTGTGAAGGATAATTTTGTGACACAAATGAGAATAGGTAAAAGTGTTTTATGGTAACATGTCTATGAACTAGACAATTGGAAAGAATGAGAGAAGACTTACATAAAATTATGGTTTTGATGATGGTTATTAAGAGTACAATAGATTACAAGAAGAACAAAGCAATTGGTCTTGTATAAAATGAAGAATGTAGACTAGTTACTTTTAAAAATAATTTTTATTGAAATTTTAGAGAGAGAAAGATAAATACAAGAAAGTGAATAAAGCAATATGATTAAACAAAAGAAAGAAAAAGATAATCAGTGACTTTTTGCAGTAGTAATAAAGTTATTATCCCTCTGCCATCATTCAGATTACATTAGAGATCCCATCTATTCCATATTCAGCTCCTTTTTCAATCAGCAAATCCAGAAATCACAAATCCACATTTAACTTATAGAAATCTACATTATTTCAGCACTGAATGTAATACAGACAGAAAACATTTTACCAACTTACCTGATCAGAGAGAAATTGAAATAAGCATTAATGGGTTTTTACCCCCTATAGATATCAGTCTGTATCATTTTCAGGAATAAGTAATGAGATAATGAGAATTCTAATTTCTCCCAAAACAATGACAGGAATGAGACATGGCAATTGGAAATATCCTTGCTGGTTCTAAATCACTGAATCAAATAACAGGTTTCACTGACTTTAACATAGACTAGAAGAAAATGAATACCAGTAATCCGTAGTTCTGTAGAAATACTGTTTATAAGAATGTTTTTAAGATCTTAATGGAGAGAATAAACAGTCTTCCAGACAGCACCTCACTGATTCAGGAAGCAATTATTATTTGGGGCTTCTCTAAATTTCTTTGCTTAAAATAAAACTGTAATGATTCATGTCCTCCTTTAGGAGTGGGAATGAATAGAGATTAATATAGTAAAGATGGCAAAACTGTCAGATTCCATGGTCCAGAGTTCAGCTTTACATACCCAACATGTTGATTTTACATTACTAAAATAAACTGCCATTAAGTTAAGAACCTTTATATCAACTAGGTTGAAACCATAAAAAAATATCACTGACAAAAGTAAAATTCCCTCCTATACCAAAGGTATTTTTAATCTGCTTCTCCTTCTCAACTTTCCCTCATTTCATTGAATTCTTTGCCCTGCATTTCATGACAAGCTAAACAATTGTACAGGTGGTCTTCGGTTTACAAGCATGCGTTTAGTGACTGTTCGAAGTTACAACAGCACTGAAAAAAGTGACACACGATCATTTTTCACAATTATGGAAGTTGCAGTTCTGTAGTCACATGATCAGCCTCGGTGGCGCAGTGGTTAGAATGCAGTACTGCAAGCTACTTTTGCTGACTGCCGGCTACCTGCAATTTGGCAGTTCAAATCCCACCAGGCTCATGGTTGACTCAGGCTTCCATCCTTCTGAGGTGGGTAAAATGAGGATCCAGATGGTTGGGGGGCAATATGTTGACTTATTAGAGAGGGTTGTAAAGCGCTATAAAGCGCTTTACAATAGTGCTTTACAGCCCTATATAAGTTTAAGTGCTATTGCTATCAAAATTTGGATGCTTGGCAACTGGCATGCATTTATGACAGTTGCAGTGGCCCAGGGTAATGTGATCCCCTTTTGCAATTTCTGACAAGCAAAGCCAACGAGGAAGCCAGATTCACTTAGCAACTGTGGTACTAACTTAACTCAGTGATTCGCTTAACTGTGGCAAGAAAAGCCATAGAATGGGGCAAAACTCAATTAATAACCATTTGGCTTAGCAGTGGAAATTTTGGACTCAATTTTGGTCATACATCAAGGAGTATCTGTGGTCTGATATCTGTCAGAAATGTTACATATTAAGATGAAAGTAACAATCATATCTAGGCAATGGGATATTAGTAAGGATAGTATTTTATTTGACTAATGACTCTGTACATGTACGGAGAACCATAAAATGAATGAATGAATGAATGAATGAGGGAGTGAGGGAGTAACAGAGTGAACGGGTGACCAACCTTGGCTAGTCAGGGTTGGATCTAGTTAGCATTTAGAGGCAGACGTCCAGGGGATGGCAAGACATGAATATCCTGGAACAAGACAATTCCAAACCAGGTCTTTATTACCAAGAAAATGATATAGATATGCCCACGAAGTCACCAGCAATCAAATTTGGAAAATCTAGGTAATGAAATAAAAGTTACTTTTTTTGGTTAAAGAGACACTGTTGCAGAAGGCTGGAAACTAAAAAAAATCTGTTTCTCCCAAACCTAATTCTAAGAAAAAATAATGTATATTTACAATACCACTGTCTACTATGAAGAACTGTGACCATCAAGCATTTAGAACATTTGTTGCTGCAGCAAGCCAGCCAGCCAGCTGCCTTTTTAAATGCAGAATCTCAACCATGAGTGCATCATCCAGCTCTATTATCAAACTCCAGGGTGCCTATCATGTCCACCCTGCTTCCATTTAGAGCTAGCAGAATTAAGATGGGGCACAAGGAATTGGAGTCCAAGAAATGTAGACAAACAAGGAAGGGAACATGAAGGTCCACAGAAAGCTGGAAAAGGTAGCCACAAAGGCATGCTTCCAATCAGGCCTGGAGTTGGACCTACTTTCAGTGACACTTCTATCATTTCTTTCTAGCAGCACAAACATGGGGTGTTTTTTAGGTCAATCCAATGTACTTTTCCTCATAAACATCTGCATGCTATGACCAGAATAGTTAGAATAATCAATCAGTGGAATGGATTGCTTCCAGAAGTTGTGGGTACTCCAATACTGGAGATTTTAAAGAAGAGACTGGACAACCAGTTGTCTGAAATGGTATAGGGCCTTCTGCTTGAGCAGGGTGTGGTACTGGAAGACTTCTAAGGTCCCCTTCAAACTCTGTTATTCTGTTATTTCTGTTTATCCTGTGCCAGTGAGTCTTTCAGGAAATAGCTAACAGGCTCCAAGGAGGACACAATCAAAGCAATCATCAGGCAAATGGGTTAGCTTTTACATTGCAAAGTCTAATATAGGTAGTCCTTGACTATAATGGAGCTTGCCGATTACCGTATCTTGTAAGGGTCATAAAACAGATTGGTAATGTGACTGGCTTAAGTTTATGAGCTTCTTTACGGTGATTGTTAAACAAGCCACCATTCATTAAGTGCAGTTGTTAAGTGAATGCTGTGGTCACTAAGTGAACCAATGGTTCGTGATGGGTACAGTTTTGCCAAGATGGTTTTCAGGAAATCCATCATAAAACAGTCATGTGGCTGTAGGATGTTGTCTCGGGTCAGTTAATAACTTAGAACAGTCATAAGTGGACAACTATCTGTAGCTCTGAGACACAATCTCTTACATTTAAAAAATGGCATATTGCTTTCAAAGCAATTCCCTAAGATAGCACAGAAACAGTTTAAAAACACAATCAAGAGTGAAGATAGATGAAATTAAGCTGAACTAAATATTGCTGCCAAAGCTACAAATATGCAAATTATAAGCAGTTTCCAAGCAAGCATGACTACAAGGCCTCTTCCAAGATTTCAGATTCAGTTTTTGGGTTTGTTCTTATGGCAGGAGGCAGCAACCATTGCAATCCACTGGTTTCACACATATCAAATTGTTTGTAGCAAAATGCTCAGATGAGGTGATGCACCAAATACAATGTAATTTAGCCAAGATACATCACATAAATGGGTATGTAGTGCCATATAGGAAAGGACCTACCAATGCTAACTTTCTAAGGTGTGTCAATTATGAGAGTGCTTTACAACATATGTTTCATTAAAAGATCTTTAGTTTTAAGCAATAAAAAATAGAATACTCTGTTTACCCAATTTCCTGCCAGATCTTGAGGCCTTTCAGTTATAACCTCTTCTCTGCTTGGTTGAATCTTTCTGGAGGACTATGTTCTCAAGACTAATCCACATATTAGATTTGGGGCTTCAAAAAAATGACATTCTGCAACATCCTAGGCGCTTCCTCTTGATATCACCAAATCCTAACTCTTTATCCTTAAGATTTTGAGATGCTGGAGAGTTGACAAACCTTAAGCTAGTTGCTTCCACCATGATTCAAGATGTCTAACTTTTACCTCTGCTAATTTATTAGTTGTTGGGGAGGGGACTCCCTCTTAAGGATTTTTAAAAGGTTTTCCTTAAATGAAACATTTTGAATATAAAATTACAGCTAAGTATTAAAGCAGGGATGGGCATAGAGTCACTCCTCATTCATTTTATGACACCTTTTCCCCACTCAGCATCTCAAAATCACAACACTGGAATCATACTAGCAAAATACCCATTTTTGGAAGCTTCATTTCTTTCTCTTGTAACTAAAGCAGAGGCTAAATGTTGCTTCTACTCTGCTACTGCATTATTACATCACCGATCTTGACTTCCAGTTTTGAAATGGTTGCCAGCACTTTTAGGTTTTACTTTATTTACATTCTATCCTCACTAACTTTATCCTTTCTGTCACCAATATTTCTTTCTGGGAAACTGTAAACTCCCTGCTGCCTATACAAGGATTCATATACATTATCATTAGAAGACACTTTCTCAACGGAGGTTCCATAGATCCCTAGGTTTCTGTGAAAGGTTGCTAGAGACTGTGATTTAAGAGGGGGGGATGCAGAAAATAAACATTTTTGAACTTTGCCTACCATACAATCCTAGCACTTGTAGGAGTAGGAAGTTTTATTTGCTGCAGCTCAGCTTACTGACTATCTAACATAACATGAGCTGTAGATACAATTTTTATGCTGGGATTCTTTTGAGACTTGAACATTATTTTAAGATAAGATTGAGAAAGGCTGAGATATCAGCCTATCTCAAGTAGTACTTCCTTGGCAATTCAATCTAGGCTGCTCTCCTTGTTCTCACAAACCTGTCAGTCATTCTGCATCTCACTGGTGTCAAAGAAAATCAATATTTTAAAGCTTCCAAGAGGTGGTGCAAGTAACAAGCTTTCATCAGAGGCGTGTGACCTGTTGTTTCAAGAAGCGATGTAGATGCCTTGAGCTTTTTGCGGGACAAGCATCAAGTCATACAGGCCACCCTTGATACCTGCTTTGAACATCTACCCCTTGACTTCAAATCCCCCTCCCCAAATAACTTTAAGAAAGTGTGCATGCTTTCACTGATAGCATAGGCAAAACCTAATGAGCACACTACAGTGGTTTGGTAGTGGGCGCTTAATATACTGTGCTGTTTCATCATTTTGCTCTTGGAAGGGAGATGTTGGAATGGCACACCCATGTCTTACTATGGATTCCAAATTGTGAGGAGCTTTTATTTCATTTCGGCAAGCAACTAAATGAAAATATTTGGTTGGTTAAGTTCACAGAGCCAATGTGTTGTAGTGGTTAAGGCCTTTGCCTAGAACCGTGATGGCGAACCTATGGCACGTGCGGCATCGCCTGTTTTTCTTCCGAGTTTCTGATGCATATGTGATGGTCTGGCCTTTGTGCATGTGGCAGTGCCAGAAACTGGAAGAGCTGGTCTTCCGTTTCCTGTGGTGAGCATGCGTGCCAGCTAGCTGATCTGCATGTGCGCATTCACAGCAGTAACAGGAAGACTGGCACACGCATGACCCCTGGGCAGCTCCTCTTCCTGGTCGCGGCTCTGACAACTGTGTGAAGTGCTCCCTTTTCGGCACCACTGGCCTAGAAAGGGAGGCTGTGAGTTCCAATCCCACTGTGGACACTAACCCAGCTAGGTGACCTTGGACCAATCACTCAGCCCAAGGAAGCAGGCAATGGCAAACCACTTCTGAAACATTGCTCCGAAAGTAATGTAAAATATGACTGCTTGGGTGTTGATGGGTGAACATAAGAGCATTGGGGGCCTTTAGAGCATACCGGGTGAACTAAGCAGGGAAGTTGCCTGTAATAAAAGGGGGGGGCTTCCCTGCTCTGCTTCTCTTCATGTCCGAAACGACGCCCATCTCCTCCATCCGAGATGCGCTACAGTGAATCCAGCCGTCAGAGCAAAATTCCCGCTGATTCACAGTCGTAAGCACACGCAAGGCCTCGCCGAACACCCCGCCCCACCGAATCGATCGTGGGATTTGTCACACGCGTGCAGCGGCTGAGCAGCCCCCCCCCCACAAGGAACGGGTCGGAATCGGAAAGAGGCAGACGAGACGGCTCGGCGAAGGACGCCCTGCCCCGCGACTAACTCTTGATGGTAGCGTCGGCCTCGTCGATCCGATGGACAGGATGCTACTTAGCAGCAGCAGCAACAACAACAACAACGGCTCTCCCGCAAAACTGTAGCCTCTCCCGCGTTGAACCCGGCGAATGAGCCAAAACCGAAGGAGGCGCTTGTGTCTCGGCTCCTTCAAAGTAAAGCCTCGTCTGGCGCTCTGGATCCGGCGGGGAACTCCGGAGGCGGGAAAAGCAACGTGCCCTTTGGCGCGCCAGGGCACAGGAGGATGGCCGCCTGCCCCCCGTCATGAGCTCGACCCGCTCCTCTCTTGTCTCCCCGCCCAGCCCAGCCCAGCCCTGCCCTGCCCTGCCCAGCCGGCAGCCGTGGGGGCCGGGCGAAGAGTCTCGGAGCTCACGGGAGGCGGAGAGCGCAGGTAGCAAAGGAGGAGGAAGCGGCTGTCGGCAACACTTGGCGGAGGAGCGGAGCGCCGCAGCCGAGCTCCGATGGGCGAACTCGAGGCGGAGGATAAGCCCGGGCCCGGTACTCAGACCCCTCCGGAGAGGGCCCGGACCTCGCCTCACCATCCCGGAGGCGCCGGGCGAAAACGCCGAGCTGCGCGCGCCTTCAGCAAACTGGCTCGGAGGCTCCTGCAAAGTTTACGGGGGGCGCGGCGGCGGCGGCAACAGCGGGAAAGCGCTGAGGCGGAAGACGACGAAGGCGGCTTTAAGCGGCCGGCCGGCTCCGATCGCGGTCAAGCAGGTGGCGGCGGCGGCGGGGGCGTCCGACTAGGCTCGGGGGCGCTGAGCCCTCCTCCTGCGGCCAGTTCCGGGGACCCGCGCCCGCTCACCCCCGGTGCGCAAGGGCTCAAGAATCACGGCAACACGTGTTTCCTGAACGCCGTGGTGCAGTGCCTGAGCCATACCGAGCTGCTCGCCGCCTTCCTCCTCCTGGCTTTGCCCGATCCACCGAGTCCAGCCAGACCTGGATCGAAAGCCGCCACCGGAGAGGTCACTCGGCACTTGGCGGCGCTTCTACGGGCGCTCTGGACTCTGGAGTACACCCCGCAGCTCTCCGCAGACTTCAAGGTAGGGTCCGCGGGAGACGAGGAAGGGGGGCGAGCTATCCAAGCGTACCTGGATTGCTATACTATACCTATACTGGGTCTTCGTGTGTAGGACTGTAGGCTCTCGCTTGGGAAGCTGCTCAGGGAACCATTAATGCCTAAATGTGTCTGAAAGGCTTGCGAGCCGCTTGTGATCTACCGATAAAAGTCCGTTTCGGGGCTTTGTGTTTAACTCCAGGGTTGTAAGTGCCGAAATAGCGTGACCTTCTGCAGTCACTGAGCGTAATAAGACCGAGTTAATGTAAAACTCCGCCGGAATCTGAGGCAGAAACCAAACGATTGTCTTCATGCCTCGTTCCAACTCTGGCGGCGCCCTTTGAGATAAGTAGCTGGCGGGAAACGGCTCCATTTACTTAAAACTGGGAGGATCGCTCACTCGTGTTTTTCTCTCCTTAGCCGCCGCCACGGTTTTTTAAAGTAAACTGCCTGCCGTTCCCGGGAGGTCAGATTTTGTGAGGGAGGAGTAGCAGCACAAATGCACACCGGTGTACTAAGGGTGGAATCAATGCCAACTAGGGGGAAATTGATAATATGAGTACATCAAAGGCCGGCCCAAGAGATTCCTGATAGTGTCATTCGAGGTTGGGGAGGGAGGTCTGTTTTATTGGGAAACTAGCCTAGCCTGGAGGCTAAAAGTAGGCAGGTATTAAAGATATTTACTTATCTGCTTTATATTCTGTGCAAATGCAGTGGGTATCTATGGAGCTTGGGTTAGGCAGCTGCTTGTGTTTTTGCCCCCTGTCCCAACTAGTGAAAGAATAAAGTCTATTTCTTGGAAGTTTGTTGGTTTAAACCACAGAGGATAATAGAAAAAATCTTTGCCGCCCCAAGAAGGGGATGCCTAGTGATAACTGTCATGCTTGAGCCTCTCCTACAACTTTGACAGTTCCTGGCTTGCATGATCAACTCGTGCAGTGATGATAACTTATCAAGCAAGTGGCAGGTTAGGAAAAGGTGCGCTTGGCTGTTTCACACAGTCTTGTTTTCCCCCATTTTGGCCAATAACAACATATTGTGCTGGAGAGGTATTCTGATTGTCTCAGAAGCTTTGCTGAATTTTGTAGTCCTCAACTTTGGTCCAGACCTTTGAAGATGAAAAGGAGAGATTGATTACTAAGCAGGAGCCCCGCAACTCCCTGCCTGTGTCGAACCCCAGATGATATTGGGGCAGCCAGGCAGACGAAGGATGCCTGTGTGTTGGGAAACAAAGATCAGAGGAACAAGAGCATCAAGCTGGGTCACCTTCTTTCACAGCCTTCTTCTCCCAGAGCGCTGTGCTAATCGCAAGCCAGTGGGGATGGATGGAGGGGCTTTTCATCACAATGGCCCTCGGGTGCTGCTTTTAGATCAAAAGCACAGATCTGTGAGAGCCAGTCCTTCTCCTCTTCTTCCTCCGATTTTTCCAACTAGGCACAGACAATCAGGGCTCTTTGCTGTTACCTGAGCTGGGGGGAGAGAGAGAGAGAACAAGTAGAAGGAAACTGGAGAGGTAAAGTCAGTCCAAACCAGTTGCTGAGAAACCTCAGAGTGACAAAGAGACATTCATGTTTCCTAAGGAGGGGGGTGGGGATCTTGTATGCTGATTGCCTTTGGGCCTTTCTCCTCTGCTTAATCAAGCAGGTGATGCTAGGCCTGCTCTGCAGGAACGTCCCTAGGAAGCTACGTAAGTGTCCTGAGCCAGAAGTTTGTCAGCACAGCTTGTTTACCATTTTCTGCAATTCTTGGGTGGAGGAAAAAAAAAAAAAAGGATCGGTGACACTGCAGACAAGGAATGTACAACTTCCATCAGCTTGAGGGCAGCACTAGGCTTTGCATAGCATATCAAGGACCATATTCCAAATGTGGCTGAGACTGGTATCCGCTGGGGTTCTTGCAACATGAAATGGACCCTTTATACTTTGCCCCTCCCAGACAAAACTGTAAAATAAGACCATGGCCCAAGCCAATTCCCTCCCCCTCCCACAACAAGGATAACATGTTTGGATGAACCTTTTTTAACAGGGGATCCTGGGGTCAAATCAAAGAAGAAGTCAGGCGGTCCTGTTGCAGAAAGATTGAGGTGCAGTAGAAAAGACCTCTCTTTCAAAAGAAGGAATTACAATGGCTATGCTGGAATTTCCTATTTGGGGAATCATGTGTTCTCTAGAAAAGTAGGCCTAGGAAATAGGATTAAGAGGGCCTCTGGGCTGAGGGCTTCCCACTTTGTTTGTTGTTGCAGGTATTATCTGGCACTTTTTGTTGGCAGATTGGATTCTTTAGAGGTGAGCCTCTTCTGCCTTTGGAGCTCATGTTTTGCTGCTGGCTGTCAGAGGCTCTTTCAGCTTTGGTGAAATCTCTTGTTTCTAATTCTGCTGTTTGACAGTCCTGCTGATAATAGGATAATGTGTGTTTGTCTCTCCCTATTGATGCAGCAGCCTCTGTCAAAGGTGAAATTGTTCTAACTTCTTCCTGTTTTTTTTTTATTGCAATGGGAAGAGTCTGTACGCTCAGTTGGATATTAGGTTACAGGCAAGGATTTAGAAATAGGAAACTCGGGGTTTCAGATTCTCCAGACTATGGCATCTCAAGAGTAAACAGAAACAAGAACAATATCAATATTCAGTTTTAATGCTCTTAAATGCTCTTTGGGAAGAATGTAAACAAGTTGTAGATCCCTTTTTACAAGGAATCATGTTGCACAGCTGATTAATTTCTATGTTTTTCTTAAATCTGTAAGTCAGTTCAATAAGAAGTTAGTTCACATGCAAAAGGATGGGAAATCGCAGCCTTTGGAAACTTATGGTAAATACAAAGGTGGTGGAAATTCAAATGGAAAGGCAACAGTTATATAGATGCAAATAGAAGAAACTGAAGCTCAGGACCACTCATGTGATCAAGTGGTGGCTTACATGTGTGAATGAGTCATTAAAGATCTTAACTCTAGATGCAAATACTTGTATGTTTCCAGAGTTCCAAAGATTAGTTTTTAATGGTGTAGGCTTCAGTCAGAATATGGAATATTCTGTGGGAAATTGTAAGCTTTGTTTTCCTGTTTGTGGAAATAGTCAATGTTTATCTGACAAATGAGGAAGCTGTTGCTGCATCTACATGACCATTTTTTCCCACCTTGCCATATTTGGCACTCTGCTAATTCCTGGTATGGCAATTTGAAGGTACTTTTAATAGGGTACTCATCCGGAAGACGGACAGGGGTAGGTGGGCAAAGTCTGTGAATTTAAGTTGTTTATATAGAAACTGATACAGCCTGGAGCATATGAAATCTAATAATTCAAATTTCATCTCTGCTGTGATTTTTCCACCTGGTCTGATACAAATCTCTGATCTCATCATCTGCAATATGGAAATAATAATAATGGCATCTATTTCGTACGATTGCTGCAAGGTTAGCACCAGACTAAAATTTCTCAGTTGATTTCAACTCTCAGAAGTGAAACATGCACGTGTGTAAGGATAGCACCACTATTTTCCACACATGCCTACTTTTACAGAAAATGGGGTAGAATATTTTGTCCTTAAGAGTTACAGAATATATTACTAGTGATTATAGTAGTCAGAATGAGTAGAAGGCAAGCCTTCCTCTGTCTTCAGCTGATGAAATGTGTGTTGGAATGTTGAACGTGCAGTAGATTGGGAGTGAAACCTGCATTCTTAGGCATAATGACTTAGAGTGGATTAGTCCTATTAAATACAGGGAATCTTTTTTCTAGGCTCCCTTTATAATTACCAACTCACACAGAGAACTGTAATGTTTCATTCTTGCATTTAAGATTAAAGAAATGAATGATGACTTCCATTGCCATCACTTTCACCTCATGTGCAGCTTTGCATTGAAATCCACTGCATTCCCATTTCAGAAAAGAATGCAAGATAGTCAGATTTTCCCCCATTGCTGGAATGTGAATTTTTCTCCCAGTGGTCTGTATAATTTCTTACATAAATAACAAGACACAGTTTGGAAGGGAGAAGGGGAACGAGAGATTAAAATATTACCTTAATCTCTGTGTTCCAAAAACTGGAGGTAGATAACCTCCTTTGTAGACCATATTTCAAGTTAGAGTGTTTGGTAGGAGGGTCCTTTGGCATATACACACCCTCTGTTTGTTTATTGTGATATTGAATAGTGATGTTTGCTAGGAGCTGTGTTTCTAGGAAACAGCGCAGGAGAGGGAAGGAGATGGTGTAGAAAAAGCCATTGGGGGGGGGGGAGAGACCATTTCTCCTGTGCTAGTGCCATCCCAGACAGTTTCACATTTATTTGATGGAAGACAACCTGCCCTTTTCTAAATTTATCAGAGTCTTTCTCATCTATTTCTGGATTATGAAGGACTTGGCAATACAACAGCTGCACTGAATCATACATAGGCACTTTCTCCATTGTTTAATCACTTGGGAAATAGCTCTTTACGGACCCTCTTAAGTAGTCTTACCCTGGGAACACAAGGATTATCTTTTTTTTTATATTTCTTTTCTTTTTATTTCTAATGGGCAGGTAAAAAAAAAAAAAAGGGAATCCAGACTTTGGTGTGGTGTGTGTGTGTGTGTGTGTGATGGCAGGACCAGCTTCCTGTATGTTGAACACTGCCTCCAGCATGGACTCACTTGGTTGCTTCTGCCACAGTTTAAAAAAAATCCTAAAATGCTAAATTGGATTTGAAGCTCTTGTTAGTAGTGCATAGTGCTTGTCCTTCATAGCAACATTTTAAAAGTCAGGGTATTTTAAGCCTAAGAAAGGAAATGATGTCCTTCATCTCTGACTGTAGAACTCTCCTATTTGTTCTCCTGGCCCTTTCGGTACACAGAATAACTATTCCTCTACTGTGCTCTACCTCAGTTTTCATACTCTTATGAAATATGAGGGTTTGTTTTTCTCGCCCTATGCATATTTTAGTTGTGCTATGTGATCCGACTCTATTGTGCTGAGTCCTGGAGGTTCATCCACTACTGTTTTTGGTTTATTCATTTATTCAGTTTGGATGCCACCCAAATTCAATCAATTCTGGGTGTTTCCCCACAATAAAAAAGAAATAACAAAATGCAATCTCTCTCTCTCTCCCTCTCTCTCTTCCTCCCTCTCTCCTTCCATCCCTCCCTGCCTCTGATTTAATTTGTTTTCTCCCTTTTAATCCCTGTGAGAAAATGCAGAATGGTAGGAATTAAAAGTCAGGACAGAGCTGGATTCTGTGAGGTCACAACGTCAAGGTTTGATTTCCTCCCCCTCCTTCTCCTAAAGATGAAGAAAAGAGACACACCTGGATGCTCGCAACGCCGATCAAGTAGTCCCTGTCTAGGAAACACGTTCTATATTTGTATGCAGAAGGGTGGCGTGAATTTGAAAGGGGTTATTTATCTCGGGCCGGGTTGATTTAGCTCTAGCCAGGCCCAGTAAAGAAGGCAAAGACACAGGAGACGCGTCTCATTAGGTTAAGATATAAAATGGATCCGGGCAAACACAAATTGCAAAAGGGAGCATCTTAAATCTCAGACGTGAATCTCCCTTGGTGGGAAAAAGAAGATACCTTTTGCATTAATAGTGTTATGGGAGCCGTGTTTTTCTTTGAAGTCTGCATTTAAAATAGACTAAACGGCCTTGAGACGGCAGTAAATTATTCAGATCTTTGAAGTAAGTTGGCATCAACCCATTAGCGGACCCTGGAAGACACGGATGTCTCCCCTTCGGGCTTATTTCCAGACGATGTGGAAATAACTCACGGACTGTAGAAACGTTAGCTCAGATTTTATGTTTGCGGGTTAGCAGAAAGTTTCTAGCGGACAGTTTGGTGC
Organism: Pseudoxenodon macrops; assembly: GCA_032467955.1. Taxonomy (NCBI): domain Eukaryota; kingdom Metazoa; phylum Chordata; class Lepidosauria; order Squamata; family Pseudoxenodontidae; genus Pseudoxenodon; species Pseudoxenodon macrops. The sequence goes on from JANHFT010003499.1 coordinate 111,752, forward strand.
CGGGTTCAGAGATCTGCCCAAAAACATGAAGGATTTTTAGCTCTATCCATCTCTCTTGACTTTTTCTTTTTTTACAGATGACCAGTTGCTCTCTTCGCCACATATGTTAAGAGAATTTGGTTTGGTGTGTTACATTTTTTTTCATTCAAGATATCGCAGTGTATCACGGAGTGTTGGGCTCTAAACCGAAAGGTTATTCATGATTATTATTCGTGGTTTTGAAAATAGGTACCAAGAAAGGCAAATTGAATTACTTCTGAGCCGTTTCCTTTTATGTTCCTCACCCGCGGACTGAATCTTGCCCAACTAAAAGCAAGCTACTTGCATCCTTGTAGATCTACTTTTGAGAATTGCTGCGGAGGAGCCGTCTTAACTCTCTCCTTCCCTAATCAAACGATCTAAACTTCACTTAGTCCTCTGGAATGTGGCCCCTCCCTCCTGGGAATCCAGAGTACGTTCCACCACAGTAGACTCGGGCCTTGTTTGTTCTCATCAGGGAATATCCGGAGTGTAGACAAGACTGTAGACTCAGAATAGTATCTCAAAAGAAGACAATGGCTACAGAAGACCATTTCTGTGTTGTTGCCCAGAGGGACAACCGGTGGTGGGATTCAAATGATTTAACAACCGGTTCTCTGCCCTAATGATTTCTTCCAACAACCAGTTCACCAAACTGCTCAGACAGTTAACAATCGGTTCTCTCGAAGTGGCGCGAACTGGCTGAATCCCATCACTGGGGACAACATGGATATGCCCACGTAATCACTAAGAGTTCAACTTGAACTCTTGAAAGCTTTCTCACCCCAGACATGGTTCACTTTGAAATTGTGAACTGCAGGGGAAGTGATCGCTTTAGAAAACCACAACAAATCTGCGTTGGGGATCAACGTCTTCATCTCATCTATCAACCACCACACTTTGCTTTATTTTAACTAGTCGGCTTATTTTATTTCCATGAAACTAGATTTACCCTTTTGCAATCCTTGTGTGTGTGTGTGTGTGTATGTGTAGGTCTCTGTGTGTATGTGTATGTATGTATATGTATATATATACACACACACACACACACACAGTATAAAATGGTGGCATTTCTGGCATTTTCAGTGGTTTTTTTTTTTTATATTTGCAAGAGGAAACAGGAGAAGAGGAATAAGTTTATAGTTTTAGTTTGGTTTTTTTTTTAAATCTTCCTTTTCCACCCCCTCTTAACTTGAAGCCTTAATGTTTTACTTCTTTGAATAAGCAACAGAGGGCAGAGTGGAGAAAATCTGACGTCCTCTCTATTTCTGCTTGGGTTTAATAATAGACTTTACCCCGTGCAGTTAAAACACACACAAACACACACACACAAACACACACACACACACCAAGCATCAAAGACAAAGAGAAGGGCTTGTGAAGTCGACAGGGATAGATCACAGAGGATTCCTTAGGGATATATATATATATATATATATTTGGTGGGAACAGCTGGTAAAGTTCAACAAATCTTTTCAGAGCTGTCAAAATTCCCAAGTCATCTTTTTTTATTCCCTGAGCAGATATCCTTTAGTGTTTAAACACACACACACACACACACACAAAACACACAGACAAAACTATGCAGATGTATGCTTTAATGCTGAAAAAAAACAAAACCCCTGATATGCAGCCAAGTGGGTGTGCCAGAAAAGAAAATAAGAAAAGCACGTACCCAAGGTTTTGTAAATATTCGCTCATCGTATTTGTACAAATGGGGAAGGGTGGTGGTGGTCTGTAAGCAAGACCCTCTCGGTGAGGATCACGGTCTTGCAGATGAAAGCTTAACAGGGACTGGCCCTGCACCCAAGCCTGGGATTAGGGACAAAGAATTTGAAGACAGAGAGAGAGAGAGAGAGAGAGAGAGAGAGAGAGAGATGTTGCTATTAAAACCACAGTTTGAGGACCTCGTTGTCGGAGAGAACCTCCTAACAGTCTGTATTCACCTGTTCTCCTATCTCAAAAAAAAAAAACTGTTTGGAATGTAATCTGTGCAGGCTTCGTGAAACTTGTGTCTGTAATTCTCATCTCTGTCGCTTTAGTCTCAATACATATGTATATATTTTTCAATACGGCTTTGAAGGTGGCTTCCTTACTGTTTCCTTCTTTGGCTGCTGAATCGCACCGTTGCTGGACGGAATGGGACTTTTAGTGTCCGTGCCTCCTTCTCCCCCAGCGTTACTCCTCGGCCGATTCTCCTCTGACCTTTCTCCTCGGCTGACACACACTGTTCGCCCTGGCCAATGGACCACGGCCCCTCCATCCCACACGCTTCGGTGCGGCTGATTCGCAGAAGTAGGGTTCATCCTTGAAGGGGTGTTCATTTTTGAATGGGAAATTCTGGAACGTTGGAAAAAGGATCTACCCCTACCATCCTTAACACCACAACTCTCCTGTTTCCCTGAAAATAAGACCTATCCGGATAATAAACCCAATCAGGCTTTTGAGCGCATGAGCTTTATAAAATAAGCCCTCCCCCGAAAATAAGCCCTCCCCAAAACATCAGCAGCCATGAGGTGACCACGCTCACCACCTCCTGCACCTCAAAAATAATAAGACCGCCCTGAAAATAAGGCCAAGCGCTTATTTCGGGGGGGTCAAAAGAAAATAAGACCCTGTCTTATTTTCGGGGAAACACGGTAGTATCTGTCCCATCACTAGCGCTTCATCTTCAATCTGTTGGGCATTCTAAGGAAGTTGCTCATCCCAGGTATTGATTCTATTCCTGCTCAATGCTAGGCTCCTTACCTCTAATAAAAGAGGTAACCTTTACTTTCTGGATTGGTGAGTTGGCCTGAGAATGATGGATTGATTTAGAAAATTTATATGGCTGTCCCATTTTAAATACATAGCACTGGGCAGCTGTTATCATCTGACTTTTGTTGAGAGTGGTTGGATCTTCTTTGTGTTTACATTTCTGCCAGTCATCAGGCCGAAGGACAACGCTCCTCCTGGCATTATCCGTAAAGGTAAAGGTTCCCCTCGTACATATGTGCTAGTCGTTCCTGACTTTAGGGGGTGGTGCTCATCTCCGTTTCAAAGCCAAAGACCCAGCGCTGTCCAAAGACGTCTCCATGGTCATGTGGCCGGCATGACTCAATGCCAAAGGCGCATGGAACGCTGTTACCTTCCCACCAAAGGTGGTCTCTGTTTTTCTACTTGCATTTTTTACGCCCTTTCAAACTACTAGGTTGGCAGAAGCTGGGACAAGTAATGGGAGCTCACTCTGTTACACAGCACTAGGAATTCAAACTGCTAACCTGCCAACCATTCGATCGACAAGTTCAGCATCTTAGCCATTGAGCCACCGCGTCACAACAATGCTCCTCCTGGCATTAGCACCTTCTAAAAACATTTGTTTTGGTCCATTCCTACCACCACCTGCTTGTTAGATCTCTCCCCGGTGAAAGAGATCTGGTTTGACATATGAGCACTTTTAAAGATGATCTCCTGCAGTGATGTGAGAGAGTGACACTGGAAGAGAGGGATCTCTCATATGTCCATTCATGGAGCTTCCTGAATCCGGGAGGCCACTACAAGATACTGGATTAGATGCGCCAATGACCCGATCTAGCAACACTCTTCTTATGTTTCATTGTAACGGACTATCCAGAATAAGTTCTGACTGGCTGAGAAGAGCAGGTATAGAATAGAATAGAATAGAATAGAATAGAATAGAATAGAATAGAATAGAATAGAATAACAGAGTTGGAAGGGATCT